>OY821520.1:31397957-31450457 GCA_963682025.1 Cordilura impudica
TATCGACCCAACGAGGAAATGTCGCTTCGTCACTTCTGTTATTTCGTACGAGAGAATGCACGTGTCAGTGTTTGCTTTTTGGTCATAAGATATACCCTGGCGTTTTAGTTACGTACCTCTTCCATTTTAATTTAGAATACAAAAAAAAAGTTAAAATGTTTTGGTTGAGACTGAAAGAGAAAATACATACTAAAAATATAAACATTAATTTTTATATAAATAAACTTTTCGTTATTTGCATTATTTGTCATTTTATATTTTGTAATTATTTATGCTGTTAAAATTGTATGTATTTGTTTTTTATTTTTCATAAAAACTGGCATTCACTTGGGACTGATATGTTATGATACAATATACAACATTTACTAAACACAGCAAATGAAGTTGTATCGCTGTATCAGATTTTTCAATGCAAATTACCAATAACAATTTTACACTATTGTAAAGTAATACACGATACAACAGATACAACGATACAATACCTGTTGTGAATTGAACAATTGTATCGTATACATAAGTTTCTTACTTGTTTTGGTATTGATTTCGGTTCTCATCACGTACCTGTATTAATGCAAAATAACATATTTTAGGGATACCAAATACTTTAGGACGTTAGATACGTTTCTTCGTCCATTATGCAGCAGGAGTTTTTTTTTACGAAACATGGCTTCAATTTCTATGCTTTGTTTTTGGCCTCTTATTTTTTTTTACAGCATTTCTGTCTGGATCTTTTCAGACATTGCGTATTTTCGAACATTCATTGGCTTTTTTGGAAACAGTTTTACGACTGACCTTTAATTCTTTGGTCAGCTAAGTTGGATTTTGTTGAAAATATTTCATAATCTCAGCACGCACTTTAATTTCGTCACACATTTTAATCAGACTAACAAAAAATTAATAGGGCTGTCATTGAGCATAATAACTGACATATTTTTCAAAGACAACTTGATCAAAAAAGATTCAAATAATGCTTAAGAAAAAAGTTAAGCAGAAAAGAGTATGTTCAGATTATCTCGATCCTACTTCTTACTCTGAAAATATTTTTGAATTCATAGCTACACCTTTGATTTAAAAATACCCGCAAAAACATTTTGGGATTACTAGCAACGCTAAAAGTCGAAACGAACAAATTTTGATTTATTGGCAAAGAAACTTACCATAATGGAATTGCCACACGGAGCCGTGTACTTGGCAACAGCAAAAAAAATTGCAAATTTTCGACTCCAAAGTCCAATGTTTGTAATCGAATTTCTTGAAGCCCAGTAAGAAACTCAAGAACTTTGGCCAAATTATTTTTTTATTTTCCAAAATAAAATACACAGTTAATGAATTATGGCCCCTTGTTAAGAGTAAAAGTGAAATGAGGGCTGAGGTTTACCCGTCTTCTCTAAATAATAAATTAAAATATTTTTTGGCCCCTGCATTTTATAGTATTTTTTTTTTTTTTTTTTTCAACAAAACACAAAAAAGTTTTGTAATATTCAAAATGCTTCCATAAATTTCTACTTGCAGACTCCAAGTCGCTGGAATTTGATTCTTGGTCTACCACAAGAAAAACTCTGCAATCGCTTTATAAGTGCAATAAGCAATTTTCATTATTTATGTATTCTTTTTTATCTAGAGTAAAATCAAAACACTCTCCTGTTTGCCTAATGCTGAGCAAAATATTAAACGTTTTTGTGCGTTTCATTTGCTTTTGCAAATACTGTGGAACGTACTGCAACGATGAATGTTTGTTTACTACACACTGTTGGGATCCTGAACTTGTGTTGATGTTTTTTTCTTCTTCTTTGTTTTCTTCTATTATTGGTGCTTTATTAATTTGTTGTTGTGAACTTTGTTTCTTTTTTGTTGATTCTTCGCTCTTTCACTAGCTTCTTCTTCTTTCGGTGGTTTCGATCATTTGTGTGCAGAATATCAATTACTTTTAGCTAAACACCTGCTGCATAGGAATTTCAAATCGTATTTTTATGCAGCAATGAGACACCAAGCGAAAACAACATAACAAATAGTCTTACCAAACAATCTTGTCTACTGGAGTGGGTATGAATTAATGTTCCTGGAGGAAAATACATATGTACATACATGCTAACTACTTCTGCCTAAGTAACATACGGTCATTCGTTTAAGAAACTTATAGTTTTACGCATATGTACTATGTTGCGTAGCCAATAAATCGTTATCCCTGCAACTAGTAACTAGCAGACGTTACTAAGTATTTCTCAGTCAATTTATAGTTTGAAGTATGCAGTAAATGAAGTGTTTCAAACTAGAATTGTTACAGGTTTCAGCTCTCTGTGGTCATCGTGGATTAGCTTAATAATTAAAAATGTTTTTATTGATCTCAACTTTCAAAGTGTAGATAGTATTTTGTTAAAGATTGAAAGTGATAGCAATAATAAGCTGGATTAACTATAATTTTTCATAATTTATATCAGGTTGTTCATATTTTTATGGATCAGATTTTAAAATTCGTTTCATTTAGTTTCGCCTCGTTTCAACCTCTTTAGGCTTGAATTATATTCAATCTGCCAATGATGCGAACAAAATAAAAAAGAACAATTATTCTTCACCATAAGGATAACTTCAGATAAACCAAAAATAGTTTTCTATTTACAAACTCGTACAATTTTTCGTAAACTTTTACTCATTTAAATTTTTTTTTACAACTAAAAGAAGATACGAAGGATGAAATTAACAATTTGTAATATTATTATTTGTTAACTTAAGCCAAAAGTTAGATAATACCATTTAAATAATACTTTACTCAATTGCAGTGCTACAATAACAAAATTCTTTTTGAAATCAATTGGAATTAAAATCGAAATGTTGAATTCAATAAATTTTAAAAAAAAATCTTATTAAAAAGGCATTCATTCACAAGTTAAGAACGATTCATTTAAAATTACAGCTCACAATATTTGAGTGAAATAAGAGAATTAAAAAACAAGTAATAAAATATTAGTTGGTCCAGACCGACTATGCGATTCCTTATACCATGAGTTTCCAGAGAGGATTTAGGCTCCAGCTTTGCTGAGGCAGTAACTGGATACAGAAAATAAGCATAATAAGAGGTGGGTCCAGGTCATATATTTTTGTAATTACATTTTCTTCTACCAAAGCCCACTCTAGGGTAATTGAAAACAAAACATAAATTATTTCGAAGAAGTCTAGTATGGTATTCTACATATATATCAAAAGCTTTTTGTTAAAACAAGGGATTTTGAAGATTCTAGTAAATATTGATTACTGATGGGCACAAAATATGCCAAGAATGCGATATAATCTGCCAATTATCCAAATTTTTAAAATCCTCGCATTATTTTAAGCAGAATTTTTGCCAAAAATTTTTCTCGGGAGAAGAACCTAAAGGGAATTCACTACCTTCGACGTGAGAATTACTTATTTTATAACAACTCGAGTACATATAGGGATGTCCGTCTGTCCGTCTGTCTATTGAAATCATGGTCATACACAAAATAAACCATTTACCTTGATATAATTAGGACAATATTGTTTGCCATTATTTCGAGCAAACTGGTACTGAATTAGAGGCCTTTAGTTCCAATAGAAATGAAATACGAATATATAAAGATAGTCCGATAAAATTTCATATAAAAAAAAAAAGTTTATACGTAACAGGCCATGTGCATATGTCAACGATGCATACACATGTTTGTCTGCTTCTCAAGGTTCAGAAAATACACACATGAAACACACAATGTTCTGTTCAAAAGCAGCCAACACATATTTTTATTTTCATATCAAATATGTGCGCTTCTAAATTTTCTACGGTGCCCAACACAACCATGACTGTGTTCGTTTTAATATTTCGTTATTTACACGAACATTTTTGTATCACATACTTTTTGTTTCAATCACACATAAAGCACACATTTTTGAGTGTTGCTTTATTTGAAGTTCATGTTCTGATACGTGTAGTGAAAAAAAACACAGAATATGTACAATAAACAGGTTCGAGTTCAGTTATATTTTAAGTCGTTTTGTGGCTCGTGTTGTAAGAAAAAATACAATATGTACAATAAACAGGTTCGAGTTCAGTTACATTTTACCCCTATACCCCTATACCAGGGTATCGTATAGTCGGTCGAGACCGACTATAATTTTCTTGGTTTTTTTTTTTTTTTTGTGTATCGCTGGTATCTACTTTCTTTAAACAATCAAAACTGTAATCGTATATCTTTACATTTATGCTAATTGTATTTAATAATTGCTTTCAATTAAAAAAGCACTATAATATCTACAATTTTTGATGATTATGTTATTAATTTAAAACATCATTGTAAAAACTCTAGCCATCACAGTGTGAAATTTTGTCTTTTTATCTTTTGGTGCTGACAACCTTGGTTATAATATTGTGTTTATAACACGGTGGAGGGTATCGAAGATTTAACACTCTTAATTGTTTTATATATTATGAGGGAAAATCCAAAATCGTGGATTTATAGTTTCAGTCAAAAGCAAGCAAACAAAAACTAATCGAGACTTTCAAATAATAAGTCTTTACATACGGTATTGTGCTTTTTGTAAATTTGGTTTGTTAAAGTCTAGAATTGGTTGTAAACATATTTTTAGGAAGGACAGTGTTTAACCATTAATAATAAAAGTATCTAAATTTAAAAACATCACCCGTTTTTCAGTAATAAACACTGGTAAAGTCGAAAATGTATGTATATTTAAGAAAAAACCAGTGTGCTGTTCACAATATTCTCTCAAATCCTCAGTTGAATGAAAAAATTCCTCAGAATAAGAAATCAATGAATTCTTCGAAAATGACAAAAAAAAATTTGGATTGAAGATAAGCTTTAAAAAGACAAAACTGAGGCGCATTGGTTCCCTTCTTATACTTGATTCTCAATTTTTCCATATTTTCATGTCTAAATTTCATTCTAACACTAATTTGGCTCGGAAATAACCTTGGTGTTTTAGTTATTTTTTTTATATAACTATATCTTCTTGTTCCTTATTAGCATTTCGAACTGTCATTACTTAAATTTTTTACAGCCCACTGTTTCTCCAACTCAAATGTCAAAAACATTCCCTCAGAAATATGTTGGCCAACTTAATCTCTAATCAAGAAATATGGAATCACACAATTGAAAATGAAGATGGCAATAAATCGGATACAGCCTTGGAAAAGATTTCGAACGAAATTTGGTGTTAAGCCACAGCGTAATTAAAAGTAGGAAAACCCATGAACTGAAGGTACATTCAAAGAACCACAAAGAATTTTTAACGGCCCCACGCTCGCTAACCCGACTTAGAAGATAATAATATGTAGTTATACGGCCTGATACTAGAGGACGAGTTCTTCGCCGGCAATATGGGATTTTTCTTGTTGTGCTAACAGCTTTTGGCTCGATGATTCTAATCTGATCGCAGATTTAAGGATCTGTTAAAAATTTCGATTTCGCTGAAAGTATGACTGATTCTCACGGAGACCATAATAATACAAAGAAATAAATAACTTTATATCGCACCAATTTCACTGAAGTTCTATGTTTGTCAAACTATGAAGAAAGGACAAACGGAATAAATTGGAAAATGTCATGAGGAGTCATTGCTTCCAAGAGACTTAAGGGCTAAGTTGATTAGATGGATCCAGCTGATGACCTAATAACCTACGTTTCAAATATTCAACTGCAGTGACAAATAAAACTGTCCAACAGCCGTTCTGGGGGGTAAGAAAGTCCAAGATAGGGTGAAAGTACTAGGCCAGCGTATAAAAACCTCCTTAGGATTTGCCGTGCTCAGGCCTTTTGTTATGAGCTTTTATAGGTCTTCCTTATTTTGATGTTCGTTTGCTTACTTTTCGAGCTATGACTCAATAAGTATTGATGATTTCTCATTTCATTCTTCAGAAAAATTGTATGTAAAGCTGAGAACCGCTTGCTTGTTTTACCATACCTGCCTAGTACTTTCAACATGGCTTGGAATCCCCTAACCTCCTCCCCCGCCTTCCCCCCAAAAAAATTGCACCGAAAATGTTCCACAGAGTAATGACTATAAACTAACCAAATTGGAATTCTATTGGAGCCCTTTGCTAGCAGTCACATTGCTACAAGAATGCGCTTGGAATAATTCGAAGCGAAATTACAAAACTTGCCAAAGACAGAAACTGAACATTTTAATAAACATGAACATTTTAATAAAATAATATTTATTCCAGGAGTTATTACGCGTTTAGGCGCGCGAGCTGATGAACCATTTATTTTTTTCCCCATATATTTTAGATATTAATTTCTGGAGCGGTCACATTTTCTGGATGTTTTCATTTTCGCAATTTCAAAGATTATTCTTTTAAGGCTCTGCTAACACGTTGAACGTTCTTTGCTAAACTTTTCTAATGAAACTTAGTCTATAAAGTTGTTTGGCAAGTTCGAGCTATGCTGTGTGTTTTGGTTGCTTTTTTTACGTTTTGTTTCAGTTTTCAAAAAATAGTGCAATTAAAATCATATGTGAACATGATTACAGTGTGGTCACCACCATAACTAAATACGAGTACATCTACCACTAACAACTAATACTACTTACTCCAACGATGAAATACAAATGCTGATGCTGTTAGTTGTGGTATTGTGTTGCAATATTATTCTTAATTTAATCTTGCTTCAGCAAATGATTGGGCGTGCCACCTTTAAACGTCTTTGCTGTTGATGTTGTTGTTGCTGCTGCTGCTGCTACTAACACTGTTCTTGTAACAGCTGCTACCTAAGTTGCTTATTATGGTTGAAAGCAAAGCGTAATAGATTGTAGCTTAATACCAAAACTAGTGAGTGTATTTTAGTGGGGGTAATGAAGTTAAGAGTTTTTGGCATTGCAGATCATTACATAAAATGCATAGACTCCTTAATTTTTGCGTGTTTGGTTTTTTCGCTTTTTATTTTGGCTTCAAATAACGAAATTACAGGGTGTTCAATTACAGTCGAAAGTGAATTCATTATAGACAACTGAAAATTTTAGATTTGAATAAGAATTAGGACATTTAAGTAAATAGCGGAGATTTTGTTGTTTACTGTTTCGCACTAAGATTGTCTTTGATCAAGAAATTTTCTTTTCCTAATGTAGAATTTTGTTAAAAAAAATCAGCTAGAACTTTTTCTTACAATACAGAAGAGATCCATCAACTCTCGTTGAAATATTAAGTCTTTTACTTACCCTTTAGAAGCTGTCTGTGCTGAATTTCCTCAATTCCCAGGCTACGAATACAGCAAGTAAATTAGGCTGCGGAAGAACTGGAAAGAGTGGTCACCGATTTTCGGTTACGGGACCTGGAGACGGGACTTGGAGACTGGTTATATTGACATATTAGGAATTTCGAACATCTTGGAGGGGTGCAATAAGATTACTAGCGGTATTCCTATAGGGACGTTACAAAATTGATTACCATTAATTAACATCAATTAGGACTGCGAGACCACAACACGTGCCTTGTGGGAATGTAGCGCAATTTTAAAGACCAGAATAGGAATCTTTCAATTGAAAATTTTGAGCCCTCAGGCCATAACATCTTCTTTTTTATCTTCTATGCTAACAGTTACTAGGAATAATATCGGATGGAGAACACAGAGGATCCAAAGTATCTACTCCCTCAGTGCAATGGAAAATCAAGATATATTCAAAAACTTTAATTATAAAAATAAGTCTAGCCTTGACATTCCTAGGGCAGTTCCAGAACAAGTCAACCTCCCAACGAAGACATGACGGTTTGGGAAAATTTTTTTATTTTTCAACATAGCCAGATTTAATTTTACCAGCGATAAACATAAGCTTCTATACCTTGTTTATAGTAAAAGCTTAAAAAAGCTTTCAATCGCAGACTATTCCTCTTCATTGTTGGCAAATCTTTTGCCACCTATCCAGTTTATCAATTTTGGAAATGGAAGATAATCCGATGTAGCTAAGACTGGTGACTAAAGTAATTTAAGAATCAATTCGAACTTTTATTTACAAATTTTGGGGATCGCAATAGTGAATGTAAGAACTGGTCTATAGTCTTGATGAAACAGCACTTTCTTTTACTCCAAATTTGGCTTTCTTTCCTTAGTTTCCTCACTTAAACGCTGAAAGTAGTCAATAAAAATTATTCCACGCGTATCCCAACAAACAGACGCCATAACCTTGTCTGCAGATGTAACTATCTTCGCCTTTTTGGACACGACTCACTCATTCCAGTACACTGTTTTTATTGTTTCTTTGCATCAAGTGTGAAACGGTGTATCCAAGTCTGATCAGTGGTTACAAATCAAATAAATAACCCGGTTTGATTGCGGTGAACTATCGCCAAACATTTTTGAAATATCTTCACGACGCTGTTTTTGTACTATTGTGAGCAATTGCGGCACCCATCTTACCGACAGCTTTCTCATCTCCAAATTTTCGGTCAATATGCGGTGTACAGCTATTTTCAGCGGCCTTCAGCCGACGAGCAGCCAGTACCATTTTGTGGATTTTCTTTACCATTTCTGGCATGGTCATCTCAATATGTCGACCACTACGGTGTCGGTCTTGCCAGCTCGTACGGCCTCATTTTAACTTTGCCACCCAATACTTTAGAGTGGTAAGCGGAGGAGCCGTCTCCCCCAGAGTAGAATCTATCTCTGTTTTAATTTGAACTGAGACCTTTCAAATGAAAGTGTTGCATAACGGTGACCAATGTTTTCAATGTTTACAAATTCACTGAAGTAGATGACTCTGAAAAAAAAGATACTTAACACTGTGGCGCCTTTAAACTTACATCATATGTTTTACAAGGTTGCCACATTTTACCAAAGTTATTTTTTCAAACTACTTTAGTTAATGGCGCCTTTAAACTAAAAACACATGTATTACAAAGTTGCCACTTTTCCCATATAAATTTTTTTTCAAACTACTGCCGCCATAAGTCATCTTGAATTAATTTTGTGATTAGAAAAAACATAAAGGGACAGTCGAAGTATCTCTTCTTAGTTAAAATAGAGGAATTTCTAAAAATCATGATAAACTCTTGACTGGTCAAGGACAAACAAAGTTTATTGTGACCTTTATTAATGAAGTAAAACAATATATTATTGAAAGAAGTTATCCTATGCTTCACAAGTACAATCTCGGGTTTTGAAAACTACCAGAATGAATAGTATGAACTTCCTAATACAAAAAGAACTCATTAATTTCTTGAGAAAATATCTCAGATTTCACACACCCTGTACGTGATTTGCCAAACTCAATTACTTTATATAGAGAAAAAATTAACATTAGATTAAAAACTTAATGAATACTTGTTACTTGAGAAGTATCTCGTAGAAGCCTTAGAGTCAAATAACAAAAGCAGTATTATTGTTATTCAGTTAAAAGTAAAAGCCAAAAAAAAAAACCATTATACAACCTTGGATACAACTTGATGGTTTTTTATATATATAACAGATGATGCCATTTCTTATGAGCCGATTAACATCTAATATTACGTGCTGTGGAATACAACGGACAAACCCACATTTAACATTTAAGCTAATTTCCTTTTGATTGAAATAAAAAATAGAGGAAAAAAGCTATTGAAAATAAAAAGCAAGGCAACAAAAATATAAACAAAAATATAAGAAAAATATTGGAACACAGAACCGTTAAAAACAGTAGCAATTAAAAAGCAATATCCATCAACAGTGACAAGATGGCCTTAATAAGGACATTTTCCAAGTTAAATTGACTGAATTATTAGACAATTATCAAATTGGCTGCTAAATCTCATTATCTGCAAACAAAAATAAAATTGCTTAATTATTTTTAATAGTTTTTTGAAGGAAAAAAAAAACTTAAATACATAAACTAGGAAGAACAAAAAACTAGACATGACGAGTCATGCAACTAATTTCTAATCAAACATAATTAGCGCACTAGGTCTAGATAGAGGTTTTGTGTTATGTGCTTTCAAAATCTATGCCAAATAACATAGACACTAAATGTTAGTGTGGTAAAACCTTCGCTGAAACTAATGTATATGTGTGTATGTCTGTCTGTCTGTCTGTCTGCCTGTACGTTTGTTTGTTCGCCACCTACAAACATTAAAAGAAGCCAGCAAAAAATATACAAAATCTAAAGACCGTAATCTTTCAAGTAGTTTTTGCTTTCGTTGCGAAAAAAAATTAAGTTTTATATGTTAAAATTCAATTGTTTTCATCGGGTGATGCCAGATAAAGTGGATTACGTTTAAAGTACGGGATTTGACATTCTTTTTATACCTACCACACCAGTGCGTAGAGGGTATATATAGGTTGGTCATTCCATTTGTAATGATCAGAAAGACATCTGGACAACATAAAATATATATATTTCGAATCCTCATAACCAGCGGAGTCGATATAACGATTTCCGTCTGTCCGTTTGTGGAAATCAGGATGAAGCCCTCAACTAGTCTGCCGGTTTCCTAATTTTTAGTGAAGGTGATTAACTGACATCCGTTGCAGGTTGATGTTTAATATAATCCAAATCGGTTAATAGGTTCCGAGATCAGAACAAAAATTATAAAAATGCTCCATGATATGATTTTTCTATGTTGTTCTTGTTGTTGTTGTTACTAAAAATTTTGTTTCTTGTGTTATTTGTTGTTGCTTCAAGTCGTGTGGATTAAAGCTGGCGAAGCGCCGCGGCCAACTCTTTCTTTACAGCTGGAGCAGCCGTCGAAATAGGCGGCAGAGTGTATTTATTTATTGATATAAAATTAAGGTGAAAAAGCAAGAGAAAATTTATTTAAATTAAAGCACTGGAATTAAAAGTACGGCTAATAAAAAAAAATAAAAAAATTATTTTTGCATTTTCTGGAGCAAATAACTTAAAATTGTCAAAGACAAATATCTGGTTTTTAACTGGAGTAGGGTTTGGCAGATTTCTTCTTTCGCTTACCTATATCCCAGCACTGGAAAGCCAGCTCAAATAATTGAAAAATATTGACAATTTTCAGATAACTAGAAGTTAATTCTTTTTGTGAAGAAACCATCATTGTCTTTATAAAAAGAAACACTAAATAAGAAATTATCTATAATATTTATAGGCTAGGCGATTTTTTTTTACCGATTTTTTGTTGTACCATTTTATTCCGCTTTTGACCAAATGTATGTTGTTTGAAAAGTATTTCTTTTTAGCTGTTCACCAGATTTACAGATTTTAAAATTTTTAACTTTATTTTGAGCAAATTGCATTTAAAGTTGCTACTAAAACATGCATAAAATTATACGTATGTTATGTGTGTTTATTAAATTTGTTAATGAGTTTGTCGTCTTCATTCACAATAATAATAAACCAAAAAGTGTTGGTTGCACTCGAATTTCGAGCGCTGGAATCTGCTAGTAATAAATAATAGTCAACAAAGAAAAATCAGTTGGAACTTAAAGATTATATAAATATATTAGAATGAGTATTAATGCTGAAAATCGGCGATTGTATCAGTAGAAGTGGCATCTGTCATATAAAGATCTCGAGTAAGATCTCAAGGAGAGCTTTGCAAATTTGTGTAATGGCATTTGCCAGTACTATGAATAGCCGTAGCGGGATCGGATAAGTAGGCGTTCCACCTCCCATAAAAAGTGCATTTTCAATGTCCTATATCGTGAGCAATATGAAAGGGAGGGTAACGATACTTTGTAAAGTAAAGTAATTATTCCCATACAAAGAAATTATTGAACATCACATGTCTCAAATGCTATGATAGGGAGAGCTTTCCAAATTTGTGTGGCGTCATCTGTTGTTATAAAGGCAGATGAAGTAGTGAATTTTCAAACTAAACCTAAATACATCAATAATGCATAAATTATATAAGGAACTGTGGTACGTTATTAAGACAATAATGGATAACATTATTAAAAGGAGGGAATTACATTGCCATGAATCAGGATGACTTCAGTAGATTCTCCGATTCCATTTATAGTCTATCAATTCCCAATGCAAGTCTGCTTCTTGAATGTGGAAAATTTATGCTACGGCCATGGTCATTATATGTAGACTGCTCCAGAGTTGGTAATTCAAACGGTCTTGGCATAAAATAATTGCGTTTCAGATACAGTTGAATGGCACCAAAGATTCAGCACAGCCGATCTTAATTCTTACTTATTTTTATTTAAAAGTACGGTTTTTTAATTTCTCATTTCTAATTTCTTCTGGAATTTCAAGTCAATATTTATGGAGATATTTCTGCGCTGAAGTTTATTTTAGCTCCACAAAGATTGTTTCTCTCTTACAATAGACAAACGGTATGAGCGAACCTTTATATCTTCCATATAGTTTATATTAATTTAAAAAAAAGGCTCAAGACGCTAACTTGAGGTGAAATTTTTCCTATTTATTAAACATTCCTTAAAAATTCCAATAGCATTTCGAGAAAAGCCAATGAAATCTAATTTTTTAATTAGTATTTCGTGATCTAGCACGTCAAATGCTTTCGATAAATCAAAGAAATTTCTAGCGACTCATTTCTACCCATCATCAAATCCGTTACATATGTAATCAACATCATTAACTATAACTTCTTTAGTTCCAGTACCCTTTTTAAAGCCATGATGTCGATCAAATACAATATTATTCGTTTACAGAAAATTTGTTATTTTTCTAAACAACTTTAGTAGAAGCACTTCCATTAGGTATGGGTATTACTTTGCGGATCTTCAGAATATTTGGATATCAATATTTCAGTCGTAATCATGTCGCAACCAGGACATTTAATTTGCTCACAATTATCAAATATATAATCAACTTTAATGCTGCCTGTCGCTTCCAAAAGCAACGTTGTAGCACAAGGTAAAAATGTTTTAAACATGTTGATGCAATCGATAAAATCTTGAGGTACGAGTTAAATATTGATCATAAACACGTGTTGGGTCGCCATGGCAAACAAATTATTACATCATCTACCACATACTCTCAGGACTTAGCCAACACAGACATCGCACCTGTACCTCTAAAGTGAGTCTACTCCAAAATTTAGAAGTTTTCAGAAGAGGCAAAAAACGGTTTTTTTTAATATTTACTACAAAATTTAAAAAAAATTGTTTCATTGTAAAGAATTGCGAATTAAAATTTAAAACAGTAGTTGTTTTTGCGATTTTTTTCAGTGATCAGCAAAAATAACAATTCTTTTGGGTGGAACTCAAAATATGTCTTTTTAGTGGATTCTAAAGGAGCTACTCTTATAACACAAAAAGGGTTACAACTGTATTTTTTTTTTTTGCGAATGACTAGCAAAATCGATGGAAGATTTTTACAGTGGATAGATACTGTGTATCGTTTTCTTGCAAAAAGCGAAAATTGAAAAATTTTGAGTTGACTCACTTTAGAGGTACTGGTGCGATATATTTAGCTCCATAAATATAATCATTGATGATTGTGGACTTTGAGAAATAATTTTATTTGCAAGGAAAAGCAATTGGAGATTATGTTGAGCTAGAAGGAGATTACTTCTATGTTGAGAAATAAAACTTCTTTCCACAAAATGTCCTACATTAGGATTTCACAGGGATATATTAATCCGCATCATACTAGCTCGAGCGCATTTCAGTTTTCAATATATTTGTGGATCTATTTTATGTTTGCTGTTGCAGAAGATGCCCTGACCATAATAGGAAGAGACAGTAAAATACATTTACTCCCGAATCATGGAAACTATTTCATATAGTGTATAAAATGGAGTTCGGGAACTTGGATGAAGTTTCGAAAGTCGATTATATGCAGATACAAAATCATTCACTGTGCAAGCTGCAGTGTTAAGTTAGCGACGCTGAAAAATATTTTGTGGTATTGCTGTGCAGCATAACGGATATATGAGCAATATTCCGACGTCACCACCTCTAACTTAACTATGTTAATTAAAATTTTTGGAACGTGTTTTAATTTCAGATGAAAGCATGTTTTGCGTTTACGGTATTCACGGTACTGGTCTGAAGCAATGCTGCAATATTATGAATCGACCAACCCGAGAGGAAAGAAGAATTTCGTTGGGCTTTCACTAAACCTACACAACACGGCGGCAAAGAAGAATAGCGCCGTACAGAAAGAAGCGTCTAAACTCTCTAAATGACTGAACGGCCTTCATAACTAGTGATGAACTAGGAAACGTTTCCAAATTTAGCTACTCAAACAGTATATTAAGTGTGACGGGTGGTTAAAGTGACGATGTACAGAATAGCATTAATCTTGGCAAGCGATCATTGTGAATCTTATATACCCATCTGGCAGTCACCTCATATATAAGGAAGAATCAAAATTAACATTTTCAATTCTCGCTCGAGATATAAACTCGATTACGCCAACATTACCGAATGAAATATTGTAAACGCTGGATTGGGCATGTCTTGTGGATGGTCATTTAATGATACAACAAGAAATACTATTGAATATAATCCCTAAGGCAGCCGAAGAATGTGTAGACCGTCACACGCATGGCACCTCTAAACTGAACTAGAAGCTGCCGGAGTAAGCAGGAGGCGATACGAGATTAAAGCAGAATTCAATGAAACCGATATGTTATGTCCCTATGCTTTTTTTAGGAATGACGGGAACTTAAATATACATATATATATATGACGTTCTTTGTCAAATGAAACAACGCTCGGACCAAAATCCCGTTTGATAAATTCTGACGATTTAGGGCTTAGAATTTCCGTTTTTGAATACACTGTCTGGTCCCGTTGGGCGATTTTAAAATTTTCAAAATGGCGGTTCAAAATGGCGGCTAGATCTCCAAGAAAAATCAAGTCTTCGGATCAAAATATTCGTGAAAAAACTTTTGTAATCAATATCATTGCTTTTGTATCTCAATTGTTGGTAAAGGATGGCTCGAAAAAGGTGATATGATAGACTGGTCAAATTCAAGATGGCGGATCCAATATGGCGGCCCGGACACGGTGGAAAATGTGATATTTTGAAAACTGAACCAAATTTCGTTCAATTCAGTATAGGGAGGTTTTCGGGGTCGCTGATCAGAAAAAACAAAGAAGATTCACGAAATTCAAAGATACCGCCCCACAAATGCGTATGCGCACCATGAAAACCCCTCTAATTTCAACTACTTGGGCTGGAATTCGGTATTCAGGGGTATTCGAGGGTGCTGATCACAAGTATGACTACAGATTCACAAGTTTTCAAGATGACAACACAAACATTAAAAAAACCATTAAAAAATAGAATCTGTAGACATACTTGTGCACAAAATTTCTTAATGGCAATAAACATAAAATAAATTTAAAAAAACTAATAAATGACTTAATATCATAACACCGTGGAATATTTTTGGAGCGTGGGGAGTGAGAAATTCTAAGTCATAGTGAACGTACTTAGCTAGTTTATTAAAACCTCCAAAGGGTTTGGTATTCTCAGGCCAAACTTCTTTGATGACCTTTAATATTTTCCTTATATTGATGTTTGTTTGTTTAGTTTTCTGCTGTAACTCAAGAACAATTAATGGTTTCTTATTTCATTTATTAAAATAAAATATAATAAAACTACTAATGTTGTGTGTACATTTGATTTGATATTAAAACTAACACTCATACGTATAAATCTCAGCTACTGTACTACCAACTAATAATCATACACCCTAAATATGTTATGTTATTAAAAATGTGATTAAAAAAAGGAGAAACATTAAAATTTTTGAAGATTTCATTCGATAAAATTGGTCCAACTTGATTTGATGAAGTTATTTGCTGAAGAATGAAATGAGAAATCATCAATGGATCTTGAGGTATAGTTGAAAAACTAAGCAGACAAGCGTCATGATAAAGAATAAATACATATTACGATAAACCCTTTTGAGGTTTTACTATGCTGATCTAATACTTGCACCTTGAAAATAGCTACCTTTTTCTTGTTTTGCTGTTTGTAACAACCAAAAATATTTGACCTAGACCCATCTTTAATTATACCGATCGAATCAGAATCACTTTCTGAGTTGATTTAACAATGTCCGTCCGTCCGTCCGTCCGTCCGTCTGTGTGTCCATGTAAAGCTTGTAATCAAACTGCAGGTCGCAAATATGAATATATTTTGATGAACTTTGGTATATAAGCTTTTATCGGCCATGGGATGAACGCTATTGAAATTGGTGAGAATCGGTCCATGTTCAGACCTAGCCCCCATACAAATTACCCATATGAAATCGACATAAATTGCCATAAGATCCAAATTGTCATATAGATCTTACTCAAATTGGGTTTGTATGCGTTCATTACATCCACTAATGAGTAGTCCAAAAATGATCCCTTTGACCCCATATAGAGCTGCTTCCCGATCTTCACTTAAATCTATTAAAAAACAAAAATATTGCACTGATTCTTCTCAAATTTTGTTTGTACATATTTTTGCAAAATACAAGAGAGTTTACCAAACATGATCGGGATCGGTCCATTTTTGGACCTAGTCCCTTTATAGATATAGCATCCGATATGAACTTTTTCATATCTGCAGCCAAAAAAAATTAATAAAAATCCCACTCAAATTTGGTTTTTGCTTATTTTCAATGTCCAGTTAGTTGGGCCTAAGAGATAGGGTTTCTAAACGCATGGTATAGGGTATCGTATAGTCGGTCTAGACCGACTATAATTTTCTTACTTGTTTTTTTTTTTCAAAGTATGACAGTTTTAATTGTACGTATACTTTTTCTGACAAATGTACTTCTCAAACATATGCAACTTACAATCTCGCGAAAGTTCTAAAAAAAATCCGCTGTGTTTCTAGTTTATGCCAACAGAACCAAAAAACCAGTATGTGGCGCAATAATTTATTTCTAAAATTTGTGGCAACACTAGTTTGGCACCAACAATAAGTTTACGCTAAGATATCTAACTTACAACAATAAAATTAGACAAATAGAAAAAAAAACAGACAACTATCAAACAAAACTTACAAATAAAACAAAAAAATAAAAATAAAAATGCAAACATGCAACAACAGGTGGTTGCTGAATTTGTTACATTTCGCTCGATGTGAGGATAGTGGGTGCATGATGATGTGCATGCTCGTGCCATAAGTCAGTTTTACAAGCCTAAGTAAGTGTATGTAAAATATATGTACATGTGCCGGATAAAAAAAAAAACCGAAATACACATGTACATAAATACATTTAAATGTATGTATATACAAACGAGTATATATGAATGCAACATATGTTTTTCACATTTTGAATAGCGTTGCAGCATGTCGTAAATTTGTAACAATTTATTGTTACTGGTCTCTCTTACTTCTTCCTTTATATGGTTATGTGTAGAGGAACATATATTACATTGTGTTTTTCAGTACCACTTACTACTGCTGCTGTTTCCTCTGCAATGTAATTCATTTGCCATTTACACTTACACTCCATATACACACACACACACACACACACACACATACTGTGTAGCACACTGCGTGCAAAGTGAAATTTTCATTTTATTCTCGATTAGAATGTAAATTGAATTCTTTGAACAACATTATATTTCGAACGAATACGTTGATGTATGTATGTTCATCTTTTCGGTTGTTTATTGCATTGTTTGTGTATTTGCTTTGGCATGCTGCTGGTTGGTAATTTGTTGTTTTTCTGCTCTGTTCTGTTCTTTTCTGTATGCTGTTAGTATTTGTTACTTCATTTGTGTTTCAATTGCGACGTGCAACATAATTCTTCTTTACAACCAAATTTGCTTATTTGTATCTACGTTGTCAGTGCATCATTTCAACTCACGCCCGTTAAATTTTCTTTCATCTTAAAATTTTGTTTTGAAATTTTAGTGCAGCGGTAGTTGTAAAAATAGTCTGAATATGGTCCTGTTTTACAACAAAATTAATTATCCTTTGCTCGTCCTCTAATAATTTTCTATTCAATACTGGTGGCCATACTGCTGCTATCTCTTTTCGGTGTACACACATTGGAAATCTAAAACTGTTGGCCATATAACGAACCACTCAACTGCGATGCCTTCTTTCGCTCTGCTTGTAAAAGAATTTCGGCATACCAAAATCCCAGCACAAAATTCAGTGGTTCAATCAATAATCAAATAAAGTTTGCTTGAGAATTAGCTAGTATTAAACTAATTCAATCATTAAATCAAAATATAATATAATGGCACTATGACGGAACTCTTAAATTGCGTACTGGAATTAAAAAAAAAACATGTTGGCTATATTGAAAGGTCTTTGTGGCTTTCAAAAATACCCAGTAAACATTTGAAGTCTTATTGAGTAGCAATTATCCCTTTACAAATTAAGGTAAGGAATTACGTACTACGTTAATTAGTTATATCATAGAGTTCAGATGAAAAGGAACAGGAGGGAGAAGTAAATAAGACTTATAAAATGTGGGTAAACACAATTTTTGGGTTCATTCAGTTTTATTTTTCAACCTAATCTCTTTTTATTCAAAGATTTTGAAAAGACCTCATAACAGGCTTCCTCATTCCAATCAAAATTTTTTTCGGAAAACAGGAAGAAGATGTTTATTCCTTTACTTTTGTGTGACATAACATTCATTCATTCATTCATGATAACAATTCGTTCATAAAAGAAATAACATTGTTAATTCCGCCTATCTGCAAAATATTAGGTAAGCTGTTCTCCATTCTTGCTCCTTCTACATTGACGTCACCGAATAATCGCTCGATATGGCACTTTCTTCTATCAATGAGTTCAAAGTATTTTAAACATGACCTGCTGATTCATTTCATTATTCTGTTTTTTATATTTAACTCTTCCAAGATTGAAGCATTTGCCCGAAATTCAGTCGAGAAAACCTTTACAAGTCTCCTGAACACCCACAGTTGACAAAACTTTCAATTCTTCTGCTTACTGCCTACATAATAGTCCATGTTTCGGCAGCGTATTGGCGATTGGGAACGTAAAAGTATCTACTAGACGGTGTTTCATTTTTTTTTTTTTTTGTTATATTCTTGTTTTTCTACAGTCTGTATAATTATGTTGTAGGGATCTCTGTTGTAGAGGATCTCTGCTCGATGTCCGCAATAAACGAGGCGCCGACTGCAATAGCGACCATCATCTTCTAATAGGTACAATCCGTCTGAAAGTTGCTGCCGTAAAGAGTATCAAAAAAGTACAACGAAAATTTGATGTAAAGAAACTAAAAAATCCAACCATACTGAACACCTATTCTGAAGCATTAAGAACCTCTCTAGAAGCCTCACAAACATATTCCACAGTTGGCTGGAAGACGGTAGAAGAATGTTTTACATCGGCTGCTAAAGAGCATATAGGATTCAAAACCAACAATAGGAAGCATTGGATTTCAGATACTACCTGGGACTTGATTGCTGAAAGAAGGAATACAAAAGCACAAATAAATACTGCATTGACGCACGATGAAAAACTAAGGTTACGCACAATATACCGGACTATTGATGAGAGTGCGAAAAGAAATGCACGTAATGACAAACGCAGATGGTTTATTGATCTTGCTAGAGAAGCAGAAATCGTATCTGTTAATAACCGTATTAAGAATCTATATAATATAACCAGGAAACTTACTCAGAAGAACTTTACAATGGCATTACCTCTTAAATCCAACAACGGCGAAATAATTACATCAAAAAGTGGCCAAATGGAATTATGGTTGCAACATTACTCTACTATGTTGCCAGATACAGTATCCATACAGCACGATCCTTGTGACTGCGACCACCACGATATAAGGAATGATATACCTACAGAATGCCCTGATATACCCGAAATTATCGAATCCATAATTGCCCTTAAGAACAACAAGTCCCCAGGTATAGATAACATCTCCCCCGAGCTCTTTAAAACAGCACCACAAACAAGCGCCCGTTTTATGTATAAAATTATTGAGGAATTTTGAAGGACTAATCAACTATGCGATGAACTTAAGGAAGGGTTAATCATTAACATCCCAAAAAAAGGAGACTTATCTCATTGTAGAAACCAAGCTGGCTTTTGACCCCAAAAATCCTGCATAGACCATGTGAACAGCCTCCGAATTATAATAGAACAGTCCGTCGAGTGGCGATCCCCTTTGTACCTCGTTTTCATAGACTTCGAGAAGGCCTTTGATACCCTCTCACACTCGGCTATTTGGAATGCCCTCGCATGTAAAGGCACACCCACCAAGATTATATCATTGACTCAATCCATCTATAATAATGTGTGCTGCAGAGTGATGCATGAAGGTTGCGTGAGTGATAGATTTACCGTAAATACTGGCGTGAGGCAAGGTTGCATTTTATCCCCCCTGCTTTTCAACATAGTCTTAAACAACATCATGAATAAAGAAACCCGTGAAGAAAGAGGAATTTCATGGGGATTTCATAGAAGGCTTGAGGATCTCGACTATGCTGATGACATTTGTCTGCTTTCACATAACTACAACGACATGGTGGCAAAGATCACAGCAGTAAAGAAGGAAGCAGAAAAAGCCGGTATGAAAATAAACATAGCAAAGACCAAGGTAATGCGCATCAACTCTTCAAACAACAGAACGTTTTCCATAAATGATATAGTGTTAGAAGATGTTTCCAAATTCACCTACCTGGTTAGTTTATTAACAACAACGGGTGGTTCCAGTAATGATATACAGAGTCGCATTAATCTTGGTGAGCGATCACTTGGTCTCTTAAATCCCATTTGGCGATCTCCTCACATGTCAAAAAGAACAAAAATTAACATTTTCAATTCTTGCATTAAATCCGTGCTTCTTTATGGATGCGAGTCTTGGAACGCAGCAGTTCGTGATATAAACTCATTGCAAGTGTTTATAAACCGATGTCTACGAAGAGTTCTAAGAATATTTTGGCCTCAAACAATTTCGAACGAAAGGCTATGGAGAGAAACAAATCAAACCCCCATTAGTAATGAAATTCTTAGAAGAAAGTGGCGTTGGATTGGTCATACCTTGCGGAGGCCACTGAATGATACCACAAGAAATGCTATTGAATGGAACCCTCAAGGTAGCCGAAGAAGAGGAAGACCATCACACACATGGCGTCGCCAAATTGAATTGGAAGCTTCCAGAATGTACAAGAGTTGGAACGAGATTAAGGCACTAGCGTTGGACAGAATTGAATGGAACAGATATGTTATGGCGCTATGCTCCTTATAGGAACGACGGGAATTTATTATTATTATTAATCTAGCTACAAAGGCTTTGTCCGGATGATCCATCGCAGTTCCATTTACTGATTAATATCAGCTCCTCTGGAAGATTTTTCCGTTCATTTTCAAGAAGACTCTCCAACAGCCGTGTTACTGTATGGTCCATAAGATCATACACACTGGCGTTTACTGACTCACGCAAACTCCGAATGCAGTGGTCCTGCATATTTTTTGTCAGTCGCAATGTGCTTGTATCTTGGTAAAAACATCCGAGTACAGATGCCTAAAGCATCTCATATATATCCTTGGAAAGGCCATAAATAAGGTCAAAGTTCCTTCGGAACCATATTTCTTATGGTGTGGCAATGCCCTCTTTAATCCTTTTAAGTAGCAGTGGGCTTGCACCAATAACAGATTTTATAATTTGCGACATAACTTTGTCATTGTCCTTTGTATATTTAATAGACACCGCTTCCGATAAGTGGTACTTGGTCAAATCTTTGGTGTCATCGGCAAGTTTTCTCTTATAAAATTTGAACATTCATCCACACTTTTCTGTGATCTTCCTCTTGCACGGTTGTGGTGAGTTCATCATTAAGCCAGTCCTCGTATTTGTAGTAGAATTTCCGAATGCCTCGGCATACTTGCGTCCATTTCGCCTTAATATTTGCATATGCCAAGCGAAGATCATATGTTATACTTTCACTTTTCTTCAGATTATCGTATGAACTATCAAGTTCTTCTAAAGCAGCTTCCACGAAATCCGTTGTGCTGGTTAAGTTCCTAAACAGAACAAACGATTTCGAGTAGCTCAACAGGGATTATTCCTAAATCCCTGTTAGGTATCGTTTGGATTAAGAGTTTATGAAAGGGTTATGTTCCCATGTCTAAAAATTTGTCTAAAGATGTGTACCTTACTATAGTGACCATAAGTCAATATTGTAACAATATTATTGTTCTGTGATTGGGTGCTTGACTTTATCTTTAATATTAAGAGGCTAGGCGATTTCTTGTGATCGATGTTTTGTTATACCGTTTTATCCCGATCTTGACCAAACGTATATTATTTAAAAGATATTTTTTTTTACCCGTTTTGCAGATTTTCAGATTTTTAAATTTTTCCCTTAATTTTGAGTAAATTGCATTTAAAGTTGCTACTAACACATACATAAAATTATACATATGCTATGTGTGTGTTCATTAAATTAATTAATGAGTTTGTTATCTTCATTCACAACAATAGTATACCATAAAAGTGTTGTTTTGTTAATTGGTTAAGTTTAAAAATAAAGCTGTCTAGAAATTGCACTCGAATTTCGAGCGCTGGAATCTGCTAATTTCTATTTAAAGTGCGTACCTGCTAATCTGGAAGAACAGTTTCTTTGCGCAGCCCGTATTTGTACCTAAAGTTATCAGGGATGCATGCCATACAATGTCTGGAACAATGTCTTTTTACTTTTTTTTACCTCTAGCCGTCAAAGCAGCAGATGGTAGCAGCTGGACTTTGTTGATATAAAAAATTAACCATTTTTTCCATCAAAGTTGAAATATAGTTGAAAAATAGACAGTTGGCAAATAGCGATTTACCTGGAGAAACAAAAAGCAAATATTTAAGTTTTTTCTATAATATACTGAATAAATACACAAATCAATAGAAAAAAAAATCATGTGAGTCTGATCACAGGGAAGATGTGTAAACATCTAGTAATTAAAGAATTTTTTATGTTATTTTTTAAAATCAAACAGAAATCGTCATCTATGTATCACTTATAGCAAAAACTGTTTCAACTAATTCAACAACCCTTTGCCGCTTTTAAAAAAGTGGCATAAAAAACAATGTTATATCATAATTTTTTCACCAAGACAATCATAAGTCACACATCGTTATGTGTCAGCTCTCACCTATTACGTGTTACACTGTTTTTGTGATTGTATTGTGAAATAGAAATTTACCCCCCTGCGCGTATAGATATTTACACATCAATAAAAAAATAACCATTAGTTACCTATTTTTTGTTCCACCTTAAACTGGACCCAATGGCCTAAACATTGAGTGTTTTATTTTGAAAACTGAAAAACGGTAAATTTTGATGGTTTATATCTTCTAAACTAAAAATCTAATTTTATTGATTTTATTGAAGCTAACAAATTTGTAACCTATGAACAATTTCCCTTGAGACGAGTTTATTAAAAATATCTTAAGCGGTACACATTTGATTATTATAGTATTGTCATTGATTCGGAAGATAATTGGCGTAATCTAAGTACAGCAAAAGCCCCAAAATAGAAACTTGTAGTACAGCTCTTGTTAGTTCGATCTTACTAGATATTTGTTTACCACAGCAAGTCGATTATGATCTTTCTGTTATAAACAATGACATCAATTTAATGGCTGTAGAAGGCATATTAAATATTTTGTTCAACTTTACTGTTAGGATTTCCATTTTGCCGGTATCAAATGACAAGAGAATTAAGAAAGCAACTTTGTCATCATCAATTTGCGATACACAATTATGTTGCAGACGAAAACCAGATTGTCTGGGAGTAAGCATGTAGTTTTCTTGAATAAATCTACTGAACTGTTTGTGCATTAAACGTTCAAGTATTTTAGACAGAAAGGGTAGTATAGCTATTGGACGAAATTCTTTCCACTATTGGGTATAGTGACAATTTTAGCGTGATACGTCGATTTATTTATTTATTGTGCTTTCCTGTACAACAATAAAATTATTCTTATAATTACAGTACAGGATTAATTATTTATATATAAGCATACAATGTGCTGATATAAATGAAATTAATTACGTATCTCAGGAAAAATGTCATAATAGCAGCTCATTGATTTTTGCATTACCAATAATGACCTACCCCTGCCCACTGCATTACTTCTAAAGTGAAAATAAGGCGTTACTAATATTGAGTCATACAGCTACTTATATTTCATGCCAGCTCCTTCCATACTGCATTACTTTCAAAGTGAGTTCCTAAGCAACTAGCTACCTCCAATGACATCCCCATGTTAAAATAATGAGCTTATCAGCCAAACTTTAACCAGTTACTTTTCCTTCTAAAAACCATTATTTTGTAATGTTTTTTTTCCTGGGATATCATGATTAATATTTATAAAATAATATAAGAAAAAAAATAATGTAACCCATAAAACAAAGTTTGTATTAAAACTCTTTCTTTCCTTATGCATATGAGTTTTGAATCTCTCCGTGAATGTGCATGACTTTGCATGACTATCTTAAAATTAATCTTTGGTCACAACAAGTCTATGGACAAAGTATCAAATGGATGAGGGAAAATGGGGTTTAAATCACTCCATAACTGTGCGTGACTATGTATGACTATGCGTGACTGTGCGTGAATACGTCAAAGTTAATCTTTTTTCACAGCAAGTCTATCGAACAAGTTTCAGATCGATCGGATAAGGGGAAATGGGTTTTAAATCACCGCGTGACTGTGCGTGACTGTGCGTGAGTATGTTAAAGTTAATCTTTTATTCCCAGCAAGTCTGCCGACCACGTTTCAGATCGATCGGATCACTCCGTGGCTGTGCGTGACTGTGCGTGACTACCCCAAAACTGATCTATAGTCACAACAAGACTATGTGCCAAGTTTCAGATCAATTGGATTAGGGGGAATGGGGTTGACCCAGGACAGACAGACAGACAGACAGACAGAGAGTATGAATAAGAATTCATTCCATCGTCCGTTTGTAAATTTTTTGGTTTTCGATGATTGGATTTTGGATTCGATATTGATAAAAATGCTTTGCATAGCTTTCGTTACGTTTTGAGCAGTTTTATTTTTTACTGCTACAGTCCAAGCTTTTTTCGAAAAGGATTCTATTACAGTTAGAAGATAACGATATCCGTTATTATTTGCTTCATAATTTCGCTTATCAACCAGATCTGCTTGACATAGATCATCAATTCCTTTCACCACAACTCGTCTTCTTTCAGAATTTTTACGCGCTTGTTTGTGTAGTTCATTCACGATTTCCTTTTTGTCCTGATTCAAGTCCATATTGTATGTGCATGTATGTCTGCGTTGTTTTTTTTATACTATTTATTTAGATACATTAATTTTATGTGATTAAAGTTTTTTCTTTTTTACAATATTTGCCGTCATACCTTTTTTACCTATATATTTAAAAATATGGTCTTCGATTTTGTTGAATCTTTCTTCTATTTGCACTGTATAAATTTTCCTTTAAGGTTTGTTGAATCATTTTTGAATCCTCTTCAATATTTTGCGTTTGCGTATTTTGCAATTGTTTAATATCACTTCTGCTGGCATCTAATTTTGAATTATATTAATTTTGTAGTTGCTCCATTCCAATCCATTTAAATATATAGTCTTCAATCTTATTAAATCTGTCCTCAGTTTTATCTGTATACGTCTTATTTGCATTCAATACATGATTATTAATAGTTTTATCAAACACTTCAGCTTCTCAATTAATAAAGCTCTGAACGGCATTATTGATTTTTTTCTACAACACTCTCTATTTTCTCAAATCTTTGTGCTTCATCATCAGTAAATTTTTGAAAATCTTTATCCATTCGAGTTTTATTTCGCGTTTTCATTTATTCAGCTCATTTTGATTAGTAACGGAAATATTTTCTATATCAGTTTTTATACCCTCCACTCCAATGTGCAGAAGGTATATATCAGGTTGTCATTCCATTTGTAATAATTAGAAAAAAATTTTGGATCCCATAAAATATATATATATATGTGATCCTTATAACAACCGGAGTTGATATAGCGATGTCCGCCTGTCCGTCTGTGGAAATCACGGTGACGGCATTAATCGGGCTGCTAGGGTGCTCGTTGACATAAAAAATATTCACTAACATACTGAGAAGTTTGCTATTAAAAATCGTCCAAATCGGTCGATTAGGGCCCGACATTTGAATGAAGAACTAAAAAAAGTCTTGAAAAAATATAATTTTCTATGTTGTTCTTGTCAAGATCACGCACTCAATAGGATAGCTAAGGTGATCATTTTCAGTGAGAATGATTCACGAAATTGTACATTTTTTTTATCAACTCTGGTAGAAAAATTTAACAGTTTCCATTGTTTTGGCATCACTAAAAAAATTTACTAGATCATTTCTGTCATTGCCACGAGCCTGCCTGCAAACTTTCAGATCGATTGGGTTACGGGAAAGGGGTTAAAATCGATCCAAAATTTTTTCGACAAGCAGACACTACGTGTTAATATAAAGGGAGTAAAAATTCACCAGCATCTAAAGCAAATAATGCTAAAATACCTAGTTGTCAATAAAAAAAAAAAACAATGTAAATTTAGCAAAAAAAAATTTCTATGTATTAATTTATTTAAAGAGAAAAACTCAAAAATACCGTTTGATGTTGTATTTTTTGTATGTAATATTTACATATGCATACATAAACATATTAAATAATACAAATAATATACATATATTCTATATATGTATATCCATAATAACTGCGTGTTAGAAATAAATCGGTATATTATATTATTTACATAAATTTCTGCAATATTTTGCTGTGGGGAAATGAATTTCATTTGCATTAACAGAGTGTCACTTCATTTTGCTCAGCGTGACTATGCCACAGTAGATGGCGCCACAATTTTTGTTCTAATTAGCTTTGCAATACATAGTTATTTCTATTTTAACATGAATGTCATTATTTTCAAATAGATATCATACAGCACAATTTTAAGAGTATACACGGACTGGTCTTTTATTTACAAAATAGAGTTACCGAGTTATCAATGAGTTTTTTGCTTTCAAAAAATTTCTACATAGTTATATAGAATTAATATTCTGCTTTACCTACAAAATATCTGATTACGATTACATCTAATTTTTAAAAATTGTTTATAATTACTAAAGCATTATTATTCACATAAATACAAAATTGCACTTTTTAAAATATTCCATTCAAATTTTAGAAAATATCAATTCTAATAAAGAGTTTAAAAATAAAGATAAGATACAAAAATTTGAAAGATTTTACTATGCAAAATAATCAAAAATTAGTTTTTTTAAAAGTCTTGCGTTGCTTGTTAGTTGATAAATTTGTGGAAGGGCATTCCGGAGACGAACTCCGTGTTCAAAGAATTGCTGTTCTGAGACAAGTGTCCTTCCGCTATCAGATCTGGCAAATGGCAATTTTGCGAATATATAGCTAGGTTTTTTTTTGTGTAAATAATATTGTACATAAAAATTTTAACTTATATTATTAAAAGATTACCAAAAGATACACCAAATCGTCTAACAGAGAAGGGAGTTATATGATAATATCTTCTTAAACCAAAAACATAACGAATAATATTATTATATGCAACATTGAGTCTACGTTTACTCTAGGAGTCGTAATTAGCAAAAATTTCACAGCCGTACAAAAGTCCAGGAATAATGTACGTTTTGGCTAGAAGAATTCTTAATTTCAAAGTTGTGAAATATTGTGTTGACCAAAGAGATCTTAGTTTAACGTAAGTTTATCCAACTACGTTATTTATATGATTTGACCACGTGAAAGAACTGCTAAAGATAATATCCAAATTTTTGAAAATTTTGATGTGTAAACATCTATACGCGCAGGGGGGTAAATTTCACAATACAATCACAATACAATCACAAAAACAGCGTAACACAAATCAGTTAAAGCTGTAACACAAATCGGTGTGTGACTTTTGATTGTATTGGTGAAAAAAATTATGATATAGGATTGTTTTTTTATGCCACTTTTTTAAAAGCGTCAACTATATGTCACTTATAACGTTTTACAGCAAAGGATTGTTGAATTAGCTGAAACACTTTTTGCTATAAGTGATACATAGATGATTTTAAAAAATGACATAAAAAATCTTTAATTACTAGATGTTTACACATCTCCCCTGTGATCGGACTCACATGATTTTTTTTGACCGTTAATTGCAATATCAGGAACCATGGGTGGTTGTTTAGATCGTTTACTCAACATCAAACATTTAGATTTTAAAGGCCCTAGGATGGCCCTAGGATGGACCCTTGAGATTTTTTTTCACGTAAACGGATTGGGTATGATCAGATAGGAAGGATCGAAGCAGATTTACAGATGATGAAGAGAAATTAAAAAGATGTTTCAGCTTATTACATAGCATTAAGTGGTCGACAGTATCGAAAGCCTTTGAATGGTCAAGTAGGACAAAAAAATTAACTTTATTATTATCCAGTTCTTGCTTTATGTTTTCAATTACTTCAGTCATAGCAGTAAAGCAACTATGATTAGTTCGAAAACCTGATTACATGTTCGGCAACCAACCAATCTCATTTATATAAGTGGTCACTTGTTTGTGAAGGATCTTTTCGAGTACTTTCACAGGATCGGTATTCGGCGGTAGTCGTTAGTAGATTTAGTAACAGGAATTATTTTGGCATGCCTCCATTTGTAAGGGAAAGTGCTTGTGGTTGTAATTAAGTTAAAGAAATGTGTTAGCTAAGACAGGAGAAAGGGCAGCAAACTCCTCACAAATACTGGATGAATATTATCATGTCCGATTGCATTAGACTTAACACCAATAATACTAAGATAAACCTCTTCATGAGTTACACGCGACATTATCATTGTTAAAATTGTAAAATGAGGAGTTGTTGTTGTGTACTGCTGGTAAATTACTGAAGACTGAGTTGAGCTTGTTTACATCAATACGCTTTTAATGCCTTTCCTTTTACCAATATCACGAACGTATTTCCAGGTTTGTCGTGAGTCCATATCGGACTTAAAACACTTTGAATAATAGACCGACTTAGCGTTTCTGATGCTGTCATTAACTTTTTTCCTTGCAGTATGGTAATCATTTTTGAGCGCAGTAGTCTCAAATCGCTTCAACCTTGAAAAACACACATCTCTGAGAGAAATTAACTGCTTTATATTAAATGTAAACCATGGCTTTGCTTTGAAGTTTTTGGATCGGGTTACTAGTGTCATATAAACTTATAATGTTAGTTTAAAGAAAATAAAGTCGATCATTTACGGAGGGCATATAATAAAGATTCCCCCAATTATTATATATAAGGTATTCATATAGTAAATTATAATTTAAGTTTTTAAAGTCTCTGTATAAGTACAAACAATTTGTGTCTCCATGGATATGATAATCGTAGGCAAGAAAAACATAAAGCTGAAATTTGATCATAAAGCAACACATTAGAAATATTGCTTACAAAAAATATGTCCAACAAAATATTGTTGCTGGTAGAGAAATGAGTAGGAATCGAGCGGCTTGTAGGTTCAAGAACAAGATATGACATATTTTCTAAGAGAGTTGATTCCAATAAGATGTTTGAGTTAAAGTCGCCTGAAATTACAACATCATTGTATAACACGGTTAGCGATTCCAATTTGGAGATGAAGGTGGACATGTTCATATTTCGCCTAGGGGTAGTTTTCTTTCGTATGAAATAATCTCCAAAAAGAGATATTCAGTAAGGTCTTCGGAGTCAAATTTACTACAAAGTTTACGCGATAAATGACTTTTGATAGAAATAGCAGCTCCTCAACCGTGATGTACTCTATCCGATCTGAAGATATTGCAACCATTAAGCTATCAAGCTATCAACAAAATCTTGAAAATCTTACTCGAATTGCGATCTGAAAAATTTTAGACACAACACGATTTCCGAAAATCTTATGGTAATTTATCATCTTTACTAGATTTTTTTTTTTTTCTGAAATTAAACTTTCAATTTTCAATAAAAAAAAAAACAGTACTCTTGCAGAACGACATCTCTGCGAATTATCTTGTTTTAAGGGGTTTATGGAATAAATTATATTCTTTTTCAAAAAAATTTCTAATTAGACAAAAATGTGATTCAGAGCTATGAATTATAATTATTCTGTGGTTGCATCAGGTTTTTATTTCTAACTTTTGCATATTTTAAATTATTTTCACCATAACTAATCTTTAGCAAAAGAACAGTGGTGACCAGCTCAAAAATGTTGCTGTGCTAAAGTTAATAATTTTCACTATCAATGCAGTATTTGTTGCATAAGGATATTATTCATTTTCATGTTCAATCTGTAGCTACTCGTAAATGTATAAACTACAAAAAGTCGCATCGATATCCGCCCCACCAAAAATATTTTTTGTGTGCCCCAAACAATATGTTGTTCATTTTTGCTAACTATCGGCCATCCTTAAGGGCTCCATTTGAAATAGAACAATATTTTGACATTTATGGTGCAGAATGAAATAACAACATCAACATCAGCTTCAGCAACAGCGGAATCATCTAATACTCTTGTTATTTTATCATTGTTTTGTGTCTGTTTGTTGTTTCAATTTTGTTGGTGTTGCTGACATTGTTTTTGTTGTTTATATGCTCGTTTGTTTGATCTATGTTCAACGGATTGTGCCTGGTATTTATTAGATTTACACAGAAGACTACTGCGAGAAATTCAATTCAAGTTTTATTCTTTTATGGCACTTAATTCCTTCATAGAAAATTTAATCAATTTTATTGTATTCGTATTATTGTGAATTACATACTCGTATGCAGAAACATTATGGTAAAAGGAGAGGATTTATTCAATATATATAATATCAGATAAAATTGTTAAAAATAAGTATAATTTAAATTCATAGTTTTTAAGTGTCCTGTAGATACACACTATGTAAACAAGAAAAAATAGTAAGAAAATTATAGTCGGTCAAGACCGACTATACGATACTCTATACCATGCGTTTAGGGCCAACTAATTAGATATAGAAAATAAGCATAAACCAAATTTGAGTGGCATTGTTATTAATTTTTTTGGTTGCGGATATGAAAAGTTCATATCGGGTGCCATATATATATATGGGGATTAGGTCGAAAAATGGACCGACCCTGACCATATTTGGCAAAGTCACTTATATTTTGAAAAAATGTATAAAAACCAAATTTGAGAAAAATCTGTTCATAATTTTTGTTTTTTGATAGATTTTAGTGAAGACCGGGAAGCAGCTCTATATGGGGCCTGTGAATAAGAATTGTCCTATAGTATTATTTTACTGATTAATGGATATAATAAACATATAAAAACCCAATTTGACTGAGATCTATATGATGATTTGGATCTTATGGCAATTTATGTCGATTTCATAGTGGTCATTTGTATGAGGGCTAGGTCTGAACATGGACCGAATTTCACCAATTGTAATACTGTTCACCCTATGGTCGATAAAAGCTTACGTGCCAAATTTCATCAAAACAGATTCATATTTGCGAGCTGTAGTTTGATTACAAGGTTAACATGGACACACAAACGGACGGACGGACACACAGACAGACATCGTTAAGTTTAATCAGAGAGTGATTCTAATTCGATCGGTATAATAAAAGATGGGTCTAGGTAAAATACTTTTGGTAGTTACAAACAGCAGCACAAAGTCATTATACCCAAACCACATAGTGGTATAGGTAATAATGAAAAATGAAAAATAAAAAACGAAAAATAAAAAATGGAAAATGAAAAATTAAAAATAAAAAGTGAAAAATAAAAATTGAAAACTAAAAAATTGAAAACTAACCGGCTGAAATAATAAATAATAATAATTATTTTTATATTAGCAGAGCCCCTGCAGTTGTCTGCTATAAGTGATACATAGATGACGCTTTCTGTTTGATTTTAAAAAAGTGCCATAAAAAATCTTTAATTACTAGATATTTACACAGCTCCCCTGTGATTGGACTAACATGATTTTTTTTAATGTTGTGAAGCGCGTGACTTTGTAAAAAACTTCAAATTTCTGTTTTTGGCCTACTGTTTGTGCCAAGTGTCAGTTTTTATGAGCAATCTTCAAGCCACGTTATAAGTGCCTTGACAAACAAAACGACACATTTTCTAATAGGCTCTTAATATATGTAGCCGTTCTTTGTAGCTGGCATTCCGAATATTATTAGTGAATCCATAAGAACAATTAATAACAAATTAATAACCGTTTATTGAACCCAGGAAAATTTAAATAGGAACGATTTGTTTAATATACTCTTTGATTTTTTGCTTTTCAAAATTAAAATTAAACTGCCCTGATCTCTCAGTACGGGAAATCATGTATGAAATAAATATGGGAAATCCCCTGTATATGAGTGTCGCCGATTTTGATAGACAAATTAATACTTATTTGTACCTATAGCAACGTATTCCTAGACTTACACTTGAACATGCACTTCGATTACTGCGGGTTTCCCCATTTCAGTAATAATTTTTAACGAGTTACAGAGTTGCATATAACGGGAAAATAAAATAACCGAATATAATGAAACTTGAATCTTTTAGCACGTCGGTTTTTAATATTGGTAACGATATTTCTTAACCCATTATCGCCGAATGAGCAGAAAAATACTCAAAAATGGAGCTGTCTTAGAAAAACTCTAGCTAGAGCCAGGAGTCATATGGGAACATGACTTGGGGAAAATTAACGGGCAAAAAATCAATAATTTAACAAAGTAAACAAATTTGTATATAAATAGTTCCGGAAAGTTTGGGGAGTGAACTTTCCGAACACTCTCTTTGTACCTTATAGCCTAGTATGTCTTCTATTAAGGGCGGGGTAATAATTTAAAGGCGAAAAAAGGCGTATTTGCATGATTTTTTTTAATGATACATATGTATATATTTCATATATCTGTTATGGCACAAAATTTGAAGTAAATATATTTGAAAAAATTTTCAACTATAAATGTTAATAAATCAGGCCGTGACAGCGAATCTCCGGAGGCGCCTCGAAAATAGCTGTTATGCGTTTATCATCATAATTCGTTACCGGATAATGTGAAACAAAAAAATTGAAATGTGTTTAAACGGTGAAGTGTTCCCTAGTTAATCACAGGAATTTTTTTCTTTTTAAAATTTTTTTATTTTTGGCAGCATTTTCAAATGAAAAGCACGATTTTTGCTATAAATTTTCGGTGAATTAACAACAAATTCAAAAAATGAAAAAAAAAAAACTTCCTCTGATTACCTGCTTATGTGTAGAATTAGTGCATTAAATTTCAAAAGGATCGGTGAAGTAGATTTTGAGTTATGATGTTCACGGTCTTCAAAAATGTTGTTTGCGAAAAAATCGAATTAAAGTTTTTAACAAATACGATATACCGTATGAGGGCCGGTCGCTTCAAATGCTGTATCATTGTTAGTTTTGCTCCGACTTACTTGAAAGTTTAACATAACACGCTCGACACGTTGCGCATTTAGGAAAAGAATATTAAAAAAATTAAAAAAAAAAAGTTTTAAAACCTTAACCCCCTCGTAAAGAAATAACAACCACCCGGATAGGTCCACTTCTTTTAAACAACTATGACTGAGAAAAAGTTATATGAAATCCTTTAAAATTTACCTATTTTTATATAAATAGTTGGCACTCTAAATTTATTTACTTCACTACTGTTATATAAGCTATTATAAGTGAGAGTTGATTTCATGGAATATTACAAACAAAAAAATAGTTGGCAACTCTGAATTTTTTGTTATTTTATACTTACGAAAATAATTACAGACTTAAATTTGATTGTATGGAATATTGCAATTTTTTGTCTTAATAGTTGGTAACAGTGAATTTATGTATTTTTTTTTCATACTTCTGTAATTATAAAAAACTAGCTGAGTCCGGTCCGCGTTGCTGGCCCGAAGAAAACATCTGGATTTTATATTGCATCTAAATTTTAATACCGAGTGTCGGGCAAAAGTAAAGCACGAACTCCCTCGAAAATTTTAGCAAATATCTAGGTACAATACTAAAATTTGATTTCGCCATGCCCCTCCGCCCACAGATCAAAAATCAAATATCAGACTACAGTGTCACCCGAAAAGCTATTCAGAAGATTCTGTGCCTTAAATACATTGCATTTAATAATATTATGAATATGACTGAAAAAAAATATACGTTTTCTTGAATATTTTAACACCAGCGCCACCTACAGGTGAAAAACTTTGTCAGCAACTTTAGTTTTATGTACATAATATATGTTGCGAATTTGAGCTAAATTGGACCGTAAATAAATTTTTTGGGAAAATCTCGACCCCAGCTCCACCTATCAGGTACAAAAAAAGTTGTGCAAATCGGAGAACCAAAGGAACATATGGTATGAATACGAAGTCGCTAGCATTAGTGGTTCAACAGTTATTAGAGTACCAACATACGCACCAACGTTTTTATATATTAAGATTTAGAGTTTAAAAAAAAAATTAAACATATATGGCAGCTCAAAAATTTTAAAGTTTTCTGTTAATTATTTTTAGAAATATGTATGTACATAATTTAAAACGAGATTTGGCTATGTGAAATATGTTTTATAAAATGTTTTTTCAGAAAATAAATTTTACATCATTCGGCTCAGTCAGTTCCAGATACAGACTTCTGCTATATATCAACTTTATACAAACAAGTTTGCTACTAAAATAAAATTGATGTAACAGAACCTGTACGTCGTTGCATAATTTATGGAATTCCCCTGACTAGAAATGTTCGAATACCTTTTCGGACACTTATAGTTGCCATACTACGTTTTTTTTTCCAATGTGTCAATAGTAAAAAATTCGAAGCTCTAAATATTTTATTGAAATATTTGTTAATATTTAAAATTTGTATCTTCAATTGTACGGTTACTTTTTCTAGCAAGTGCATATGTTATGGAACATTTTCTACCGAGCAAGACGAACTATCATCTCATTTTAGAAATATTTTAACAAATTTTTATTATTTATTATATTGTATTATATTATATACATATTTATTATTTATTATTATTACCAAAAATGCAGGAACACTATACTGTAGGTGTGATTTCAAAGAAATTTGTTATAGATCGATTGCATAGAACTTGTGATCAAAACCAATTTTTGCCCTTCAGAATGCTAAAATTTTTAATATAAGTAAGTCCTTCGAAATTCTTACGTTCATTAACATCCAATTAATTGTTATTTCTAAAACGTGAATATTTGGTTCTTGCAAAATTTTATAAAATAAAAATAGAAAATTAATGCAATTACTTGGTTCAATAAATAATGTCCGATATATTTTCCAAGTCATTTGACTTCGTTATAAAATAGATTACTTATGTCCGAATGTTGCCTAATACTTTGACAAATGTCCAAATACTTATGTTGTGAATATGTTACCGTTCACACTCGTAAATCATGTAGTAAAATTGTCAAAATATAATAAATTAATTGGATAAACCAATAAATGACCATTAAAGATATGCTCTTATATGTACACACAATTAATAGGAAAACACATATGAGCTAATTAGGTTGGTACTTATTTGTAACGGGTGTATTTCTGCATAAATATGATCAATGTGTTAAAGGGTTCTATTAGATACATACATACATACAAAGTAATTATTCAATATATGTCGAGTATTATGACAGTGACAGCGTTGAGAAATTGCCGTGGGATTTTGCGTGAGCCCTAAATTAGTCATGTGATTAGTCGAATCAAAAAAAGGGTCGTGATCGAAGCAGTTGGCGCGGCACCGCCAATACACAGTAAATATATAACATCATATAACTGGAGTACTATAAAAAGGAAAGCCTTGATATTTTGAGCGATTGGGTTTGGCACCTCCTATACAAAAAATATGAAGTTATATGAAAACGACAGTCTTGAAGTTTTGGACAAGTAAATTTATTACCAATGTGATGATTGTGGAAAATATGGGCGGAATCGCCAAATTCAAAAATCGCTAAAATTAAAAAATCCATAAAACCGAAAATATCGAAATACAGAAATCAAAAATACAGAGTTAAAAAGAACAATCAAAAAATCAAAAATCGCAATAATCAAAAATCGATAAAAAAAAAAATAAATCAAATATCGCAAAATTAAAAAACTGCCAGATGATATTCTAAATTCAAGACCAATCGTTAAGTGCTGACAGATTTAATTTGCAAAATTCGTCTCATGGGCAACTTGCTCCAGAGTAGGATCCCCGAAATATTTATAATTTTTGCACCCTATGAAAAAACAAAAAAATTTTATATCAGCAAGCATTGAAATGAAATAAAAAAATAAAATGCTTTCATTCTACAATACAAATTTCGTAGGAAAACTTGATTATAGACACAGACATACAATGCGAGTATTATTAAAATTAAAATGTTTTGTGAATTAAATCGTACTTGAAACGCTTAATTTTAAAAAGTGTTGAAGTTAAGTTTTACGTTTGCCGATTAAATATATAATAGCAGAAAAACGTGATAAAAAATTATTTCCCAATAAAGCTAATTAAAATTTTAAAATATTCAAATAGAGCGATTTAGTTCTCATCAATCTGATTAAGAACATAATTGAAGTACTACTAATTACCTTTCTTAATAAAATTGATTTAATTGAAACCCTACAACTTTTTTTTTTTTTTTTAATGGTATAAAAATGTTTAAATTAGATAATATCCTACACCACAAATATCGAAAAAGGCTGTTAGTACAACTTAGCATAAATCATAACAGAATACTTTTTTTAAGCATAGTTCGGCGAAGCCGAGTGGCTTGTCTGCAGATTCTAATTTTTGGGTCCAGGGATAAGCCGTATTTGGCTAGTTTTGCAGCGACAGACCAAAGCCTCTGGTGGGAATCGAACCCATGACCCCCGCATGGTAGGCGAGCACGCTACCTACTCATGTACCGGTGCGCTTGAAAATAAACTTAAACGAAATTTAAATGACATTTTTTATTTATCTGTAGCTTGCAGATATAAAAAAATTATTTTGGCTGTTATGTTTGTGCGGGGCTTGGTTCAAAAATGGATTTTTCTCACAAGCAGAAATAAACCAAATTTGCAAACTTATAGGCAAGATTTTTGTTTTTTGTTTTCATAACTGTAAGTGAAAATCGGCGAGAAGCTTTCTATGGGAGGTATGACTAAAAATAGTCCTACTACTGATTAAAGGTGTAATAAATACACATCAATAGTATTAATAGGCTAGGCGATTTCTTGTGACCCATGTTTTGTTCTACCGTTTTATCCCGATTTTGACCAAAAGTATATTATTTGAAAGGTATTTCTTTTAGCCGTTTTGCAGATTTACAGTTTCTTAAATTTTTTCCTTTATTTTGAGTAAATTGCATTTCAAGTTGCTACTAACTGATACATAAAATTATACAATGCTATGTGTGTGTTTATTAAATTTGTAAATGTGGTTGTAATAAAAAAGAGTGTTTTTTGTGTTGATTTGCAAATTGGCTATAATTGATTAGCACACCTTTAGGGTCTTTATTAAATGAAAAAATAAAATTTCCTAAAATTTGCACTCGAATTTCGAGGGCTTAATAATCTGAATCTTAGGACAATTTTGTTCCATTTGGTAAGGATGATTGTACAGATTTTCGGCAAAAATCGCATTTCATCACAATATACACACAGAAAACAGGTTTATTTTGGCTAAAAAATATATTGACAACCGAATTCAATTACCATTATGTTGTCTTAAGAGTAGATATTTTATCACAATAGAATATTGTTAGCTGCTATTGAAATACAGTTGATACAATCGAAATTACAGATATTCAACTTTAGAACAACTCGGTTGGCGATTTGTTAATAACTTGCGGATTTCTTCTTGGAAATCTAGTAAGACTAAGATATAAGCAATAAATATCCAAGAACTCGTTAAATAAATATTTTGATTTTCAACGTCTCAGCTCAAAATTTAATCTAAAATTCAATGTGTGAAACTAGTAAGTTTAAAGGCGGCCGCTGAAACCATTCCCCCATGCAAATATATATAATCTAGCATTTGCTTCAATTAGCATTTAAAGGACAACATAATATTTTACGTTACATCCAGAATCCATTTTACCTTCCGATTATAATTTTATTCTGATTAATATTTTACAAGAAAAATTACTTTTTTCGGATAATATTTTTTATAAAAAGTTCCTTCATGTAAAAATGTACTTTTTTAAGAAAAGGTATTTTTTTTTTAAATAAGGTACTTTTTTAAGAACAGGTAATTTTTGAGAAAATATACTTTTTAAGCAATAGTTCTTTCTAAATAAAAAATATTGTTTTAAGAAAAGGTACTCTTTAAGAAAATAAACTTTTTAAGCAATGAAAAGGTCCTTTTTGAAGAAACGCTACTTTTTAAGAGGAGGTATTTAGTTAAGGAAATACACTGTATAAGAAAGTTTACTTTTTAAGAAACGATACTTTTTAAGAAAATGTACTTTAATAAAAGTTAATTTTTTAAGAAAAGGTCCTATATAAGAAACGGTTCTTTTTTAAGAAAGGTTATTCTATTAAGATAAAGCACTTTTTTAACCCTGGACGGTTACTGTTCGTCGAATCGACGAAGCTCATTTGCTCTTTAATTTTAAGATTGAAAAAGAATTTTTATTTTTATATTTAATTTTTTTCTTTATTTTTTAATAAAATGTTTAACTAAAAAAAAATTTTATTTATTTTTTACTTAAAAAATCGTTTAGCCAGAAATTTTTTGTTATAAAATTTTTGTTATAAAATTTCGGGAATTTGTTGTTAAAAAATGGAAAAGAAAATGGAAAATAAATAAAGACTTTTCGTGGTTACCTGATGATTTATGTGTAGATATAGTGTGTAAAGTTTCAAAAGAATCGGTCAAGTAGATTTTGAATTATGATGTTCACGGACTTTCAACATTCATTTGCGAGAAAATCGATTTAAAGTTTTTTAAAAACTGATTTATATACGATACGCCATATGAGGCCGGTCGCTGGAAACGCTGTATCTCTTCCTAAGTTTTGCTCCAATTTAATTGCATTTTGACAGAACACTCTCGACCTGTTGTACACCCAGAAAGAGAAATGCAAAAACAAAGGTTTATAAGCCTTAGCACCCCCTTAAGAAACAGAATGGTATAGGGTATAATTAGCGAATTATATAATTGAGATAAGTTTTCAATTATTTCTTTGTCTACTTAATATTTAACAAAAATGTATGCTTCGGTTTTTGTATTTTTCCCATTCTTCTTTTAAGGCAATTCGGACTTTGCGCTTGTTCGGAATGTGCGGTTTTTTAAAATTTTGCTCCTCAATATGCTCCATAGGATTCCGATTCACTTTTATACATTGTACAAGATCCACAGCTTTGGAGTTAGGGCCAAATGCGTAAGATCGTTTTTTTAGTGAAGATATAATTGTCTGTGAGACCCATTTTTCCAACACTGAAGATTTTTCTCGAGTATATTAATATACATTTTATAAAATACAATTCACGGACTCCGTTCTCACAATATCCAAACTTTTATTAAAATCAATAAACTGATACAGCATATTAAACTCATCACAAATTCTACGAAGTGGATTAAAATTAGCATAGTTTGTACAATAATATTTGATAGTTAGAAAGTTATAATTTCTTGATGATCGAAAAGGAATATTTATATTTATTTTGTTGATAAGAAATTCAGATTTAAGACTACCATTTAACAGTTTTAACAGGAAAGTAACATTTAGCATATGTCTGCGACTTTTCAATGTAGGAAGCTTAATTAGGGCCAGACGATTTTCATAATATGGCAACCTCATATTAGGATCCCAGCCCAAACCACGAAGACAAAATAACAAAAATTGTTTTTGAACTGATTCAATTTTGTTCGAATGTATATGATATTGCGGATCCCAGACTACAGACCCATATTCGAGTATTGGTCTTACCAAGGTAGTAAACAATTGTTTTGTCGTATACGGACCCGAAAACTCTTTATCCCACCGTTTAATAAATCCAAGTACACCAGTAGTTTTTTTTATTGTTAGCGAAATATGACTTCTAAAGTCTAATTTTTTATCCAGAATTACGCCAAGGTCGTTGAATGAATCCACCAAATCAAGCACAGCATTATTCATGATATACCGATCATTAATTGGAATTGATCTTGTAAAAATAATATATTTGCATTTTTTGACATTTAGGTCTATTAGATTAATATTACACCAAGTAGTTAAACGATCAATATCATTCTGTAAAAGTGATTGTTGATCAAGATTGTTGAGGGTAAAAATTAACTTTACATCGTCTGCATACATTAATGTAGTTGAGTGTTTAATTACAGAAAGAAGATCATTTATAAATAGCGTAAATAAAAGAGGTCCCAAGTGACTACATTGAGGTACACCAGGTAATACTTTTGTGTTGTTGGAATACGAGTTAAGAAACTGAATACATTGTGTTCTGTTCTTTTAAATATGATCCAATCCATTTTATCAGCAATATACCAAAGCCCATACGGTCAAGCTTAAACAACAATAGATCATGATTTACTTTATCGAATGCCTTGCTAAAATCATTATAAATAACATCTCTTTGTTTCATATTAATAAAACCATCATTTACCAAAGTTTAGAATTAATTAATAAATTTATAAAATGATTTTGAATTATTTTTTAGATTATTCCTTACTTTAATTAAATAGTCATTATAGACCAATTGATTAGCAATAATAAATTCCGATCTTGATAACGAGTATTTCATATAATCTACCAATGTTCCATATTTTCTAAATTTTTGTACATTTTGTTTTTCTTATTTTTAAGTTGAGATAGATGTTTTGTATTCCAAGGAGGACCATTCGATTTAGGAGATAACATTTTTGGTACAGATGCCGAGAAACATTCAAAGAGGTGATGATAAAATGTATGCAAACACAAGTCCAAGTTATCATTGCAACGAGATAACATATTTATCCACTCAATTTGGAATAGATGGAGTTATAAATCTTGGTAATTAGTTTTATTAAAGCAAAAGATTTTATCGCTGTGAGTTAACTTTTTTTTATGAAGAGGATAGGAATAAAAGCAAGATATCTCAAGTGTTGGATGGTATATATCTTCCGGATTAGAAATAGGGCTATGCCGCAATATTGAAAAGTCGTTAGGTTCATTAACGAAAATAAGGTCCAACAGTCTACCAAATGCAATTGTGACGGAGTTGACTTGGAAAAGATAATTTTCCAATAAACCATGAATAAATGCAACTGAAGAAACGGAATAATGAGATGGAACTAAATAATTGGTAACAGGATCAGCTTTCAAGTATATAGACGGCATGTTAAAATCTCTAATTAACATTAATAAATCAGATGGTTTTATATAATTTTGGATTAAATCAACAGCTTTCAGATGATCCTCATAAACAGAAAGCGGAGAGTTAGGCGGAATGTATGAGCAAATATGTTATTAATTTTAGTTAAAACACATATAATCCCAATATGTAAAAAATCGTTTAAGATAATTTCTTCAGACGAAAATTCGCCGATACGCCAATACGCCGCCACCAGAATTTTTTATTACATTATTACACTGATTATTATTATTATCGGATTCAATTCTTTCACAACTTTCTCTGTCTTTTCTGAAAATTTGATATTTCGGGCAAAAAATCTCAGAGTTATTAACTTTTTTACTGAGCCGGGTCTCCGTAAATATAATAATATGATTATTGAAGCCAAAGCTATTACAATAAATTGACGAAAGTTTTGAATTCATACCTCTAACGTTTTGATACAAGATGTATATTAGTTTTTTGTATTTTGATCAGCGGATTTGTGAAGCCGAGCATTATCTTCTTCTCTATATATAAATTCACGTATTAATGCGTTTTTAGGCCAAAAACTGGCATCTACGATTTGTTCAAATAGGTATTCAGGAATAATTATTTTAAATGATGCTCTATTTCTGGAATTCATTTTGTAAACACTAATATCCTCAGGAATACAGTTTTTAATTTTATAGATCTCATAAAATTTCATCTCATCAGCTTTTGTATCATGTGCGAAACGTGTAGCAAATACAGTTTTCTTAGGAGGAATTGTTCGCAACCCTCTAGGAGTGGGTATTGATTCAATACCAGTTGTAGGCACTATATTTGAAGTACCAGACGTTGAAGCAGATGGGATTGGTGATGCAGCATCAAAATTAATCAGTCGACCAGCGTTTTCAGGATTATAAAGTATGTTATTAGCCGTAGCAGTTCTAGGCATTGAAGAAATATTTGGAGCAATAATGTTCAGAGTATGCTGAGTACTATGGTTATTAGCATTTGATGTAATCGGAAATGCTGCAGTTTCCTTTACTATTGGAGTAGGTTTATTAATTAAAACTTGAACGTTGTTTGAATGAGAAACGGCAATACCAGTAATATTTTGAAAAGGATTTGGTAAATATAAAGCAGATGCAGTAGCAGTAATACCATTCTGATGTGCGCCATTAGGACCAGGATTTTGACTAGAATTTTCTTTATTCAAGAACCTTGGAGACTTACGACGAGTTGGGGATGGTGACAGCAATCCCTCTAAGGAAATTATCAAAAAGCGTTCCATAAGCATTAATTTGACCAGATAAATTATTACGGTTTTGTTGAATTTGCAGAAAATTATCTTTCGTACTTTGAAAGAAACGATAAAAATCAGCACCAATTTTTTGGCATCCATTACAGCGCCAGTGCAAGTTTTTATGTTTAGATATTGATTCAGCAACCAAATCAGACAGGCCACTACGTTTAAAGTGACATAAACCATGACAAAGCCAACAGGTAAGCATTCTTTCTTCATAGTCAACCAAAGAGCAGCCTTTTATCAAACATGCCATTATTAAGCTCTACAGGTCAAAAACAGCACAACTTTAAATAAGGTAACAGAATTGTTAACTATGGTCACGAAAAACGTTTAATCACAATAGAGTTTATGATAAAACCACAAAAAACGGCAACGGTAACGATTACAGTAAAGCTACGATCTGGCTACACACAACCAACCAGTATTTTGGGTAAAAGAAACAGCTGTAGACAATATTTCTTGTTGATAGTTTTCGTGTAAATATTGAGTGTTTTTTTATATTTTTTTTTTATTAATTTCTGTTCGGTTCAATTTTATTTTTGTGAATAATAGTTATTGTGATCAAAACTTTCGATTTTATATTAGTTAAAATTTAAGGAGTGTCACACTGATGTCAGCAATTATAAAAATATTGTATTTAGTACAAATTTTATATAAAACTATGTTTTAAAACTGTAGATTTTAATAAATATGAGGAGATTTAAAAAACACGTCTGACTCCACCGGCGACACGAATGAAATACTATGAGACCCTCCGCCATATTTAACAGAATACCACATCTCAATAAATACACACCTCAGTCCGTCGAACTTAAATAAGCTAAACTTACTCTCGTCCGTAGAGAAGGCATAATTTTTGTGTTTTGGCATACTTTCTATTTTATTCTAATTTTTCTTCGATAGAAGGGGTATCTGCTAATAGTTCGGGAGATCATTTCTTACCGTATAAAATGAAACGTGTTTACCATACTCTGATATTCTTTTTGATTCTTCGAACGATAGCTGATTTTTCGCGTTCAGTTAGTACGGATGGATAACCAGATCGTGCTTTATTTGCATACTGATCTTTGCTTGCAAATCTGTAGATTTTTGTTTTGACTGTACTACGAAGTCTCTGAACTATTTCGGAAATATTTTTATAGATATGTCCTTTCCTTACATTGTATAATTTTCCAACGTTTTTACCCAAAACAAGTACTTACCTGAAAGTTATATTTCTTCAACAAATCGAATTGTTATTAGCGCAAAATTTTAATAAATGGAAAACATGAGATTAATCTGACTTTCACAAACTCTTTAACCAAATGTGTAACGGTTGAAGCTGATATGGTTAAAATTTATATCAATTTTTACAACATTTGTATTAACATTCACGCTAATTTTTTCAATAATGAATTTTCTTTCGCCTGTGCAACCCACTCTGATATCATATCATCTTGCATCCATCCGAAATATCTTAAAATTTTTCTACCACACATAGTGCCATTGCACCCATATTTTTTTAACAATATTATAAAAACAAGTTTCTATCCCTCAAATTGGAAAAGAGCTAAAACTATACCATACTTAAAACTAATCGGATTATCTTGCCCTTCTTATCGAAGGTTTCTGATGTAATTATATTTAAGCGAATATAATTTGTTAACTGGTAGACAGTCTGCGTTTAGAAAAAAACATAATTGCATAACAGCACTCATAGATGTTGCTGAAGAAATAAGGAAAGAAATAGATGAATGAAAAACCAACTTCTTAAAATTGTTAGATAACTCGAAAGCTACATCACATCTATATCCACATCAGCCATACATCTTATATCCACATACCTCGGTAACAGATATCAGTATGTCCATAGTAACATCCATATCTAATTTACTACCAGTTAGGGGAAGAGTCCTCCAAGGGCCTCGTTTTTTCACTTTACGCAAATGATCTCTCAAATCAATTGCATTACTGTTAAGTAAGAATGTATGTAAATGATATTAAACTTTACATAAGCTGCAGTGCATCTGATATTCAACAATGTGTAGAAACTCTGAATCAGAAATTACGACAAGTGTATTTTTGGCCTACAGCAAATGGACTCAGTATTAATCCTCAAAAAACGAAATGCCTGGTTATTCAAAAATGACATACTGCAGAGGATACAATATCAGGCCAATGTAAATTCAGTATAAAATCTTGGAATAATATTCAATAGAAGACTCACTTGGACTGAACACATGAATTTCGCTTGTAGAAGAACATTTTCAATGCTCAGATCTCTTTGGTCAACACAATACTGCACTCCTGTCAAGATAAGAATACTTCTTGCTAAAACTTATTTAATGTCAACTCTCATGTATGGATGCGAATTATTTGCAAAATCTGATGCTTTAAGCAGGCCAAAACTAAAACAAAATCAAAACTATCTGTTTACGGAATAACAAAACATAAACATTTCACCCTTCACAATAAAACTCTCAGTTTGAAGATATACACCGTAAAATGGCAATTCTATATTAATACAATTTGTCTCTGGAATTTAGTTCCTCACTGTATAAAAATTATTAGTAACACACAAAGTTAAAGGAAAATTACTTAATTTCTATTCTGTTCTGTTCTGTTGTAAAATATTTTTCTCCATTTTAGAAGTGTTTCGATAATGAAAGACTTCATTTTTGTTTATATTTTTTAACTTAAGAATAAGAACTAATGTTAGATTTAAAAATTGTTATCTTTCCAAATGCATAATTCTGTACTGCAGTAAGAGACTCTTATGCCGTTTTCTCTTCTGACAGAAAATGCCGCACTTTGTTTGCACTTTTTCCGAAAAGCGTATTTTTTCACACATTCAGAATTAAGAGCAACCTTATTTTATACATCAATCGAAAGGTCTCAAAGTGCTGTTTTCATAAAATGCAAAAAAAAATTATTATTATCCTCTTTGAAATCATAGGGGTAAAATATTCAGAAAAGGGGACCAATGGAGAAATATTCTCACACTAGGATCTGAAAGAAATCAATGACTGCAATTTTTGCGATTTACGAGGTATCGACTTTGAGGCCTTTCGATTGAGGTATAAGATAAAGTTGCTCTTAATTCAGAATATATTAAAAAAATACACTTTTCGAAAAAAGTGCAAATAAAATGCGACATTTTTTGTCAGAAAAGAAAATGGCATTAGTCTTGTAAGTATAATTTCAAATAAATAATAGTATTTGAAAATTGGAAATATTTTGTTCCATATAATAAATAAAATATGTATCTTCAATGACGAATGCTTTATATCTTCACTGTGTCAAAAAATATACATTTATTTTTTTTTTACATAAAATTCCTTAATTAAAAAAATGTATTTAGAAGATGTGTGGTAAGGAAAAGTTATATAAATTGGAAAAATTATAACTGTTGTCGGTCGGCTTCTTCTTCTTCTTCTTTTTTCCGTTATTTCTTCCTCCTTTATTTAAAAAGAAAACTTTAAAATATGTAAAGTAAGATAATAAATTAGAAAACTTATTTCTTTTTTTTTATGAAATAAAAGTACAAATTAGATTTTATATTGTAATATTCGCTAATCCAATGTAGAATTAACATATGACTCCCTAATATAGATTTTGGGTTGTACCAAATACCACAAAATTCGTAAACAATTTTGCAATACTTTGGGCGTTAATGTGACATTTTTTTTATACACACACATTTGTAAAAATTTTTGTCACTTGTGTAAAATACAAACATAAATTGCAATTGATTACTTTGTAAAACATATTTTTGCAAGTACCAAGGTACTTATTTATACATTCAACTTAAGCGATTGCAAGAGTTGCGTTAAGTGTCACTTTATAGAGACATTAAAACAACACATTAATTGCGGTTTTATTAGTTTAAATAAATTATGTTAATCATTAAAATAAATACACATTTTTTACACAAGAGTATAATTAAGATTTTCCATATTAATTACAATGCAAAGGTCGGACAAATGCCAATATTTATTATTATTTTCAAAAAAAAAAGTCAATGAAATATGTTATGAATAATTAATTTTTTTAATTCTATTTTTAATGCTAGAAGGTGCCATTTCTAAGAAATTAATATTTGTTATGAAAATATGTTTCATTCAGAAACTCCCCAGCAAAACTTTCCATTACATGTAATGAGCTTTAGAATAAGAAATCTAAAGTGTTCAGTAGTTATCTTTCCATTATGAAACCCATTATTTTAACATGGGGGTGTCATTGGAGGAAAAGCCTTACCGGCACCTTACTAGGTACTGAAACAAATAACTAGTTACTTTATAGATGACAAGAAGGGTTTTGAGTAATTTGTTACATGTAGGGAGTAAAGTAAATTTCAGTGAAAACAACACATCGGCACCGCACAATATGTTGTAAATAATGTATTATAAAATCTAACAGCCGGTATTTTTTGGCCTATGACGACTATCGCCGCGATATTATTGTTTCATTAAATTTAACTCATTACTTAAAGTTTTTAATAATACAAACAGTGGCCAGTAAGTATTAACATAAATCATTATCTTGCAGTCCTTACATATAGCTTGAAAAAATTCAAAAGATATGGGGTTAACATTACCATGTAATGCAAACGATAATAGCTAATCATTACCACGGTTTTGCTGGGTCACCATTTTTAAACATAAAATAGAATTTCAGCATCAGTGAAATCAACAAATTGAGCCAGCTGACTCCGTTCTGAACAACCACACCACTCGAAAGGAATATTTCAAAAGTAGTGTATCCAACCTATAGCATTACCATAGTGGATAAAATCAGGCAGTTTTAGTGTTCTGAATCTAATAATATATCAATCGCTGAATACATCATATACTGTCTCTTCTTTTTCAGGAGTTCCGCCGCTACGGCAGTGATCGTTGTGCTGAAGTTCGGGTCTTCCTGCGTGTTTAACGATCAGCTACTAAGCCATCAACATGGCCGCAAGCCTTGATATGTCCATTATAGTCCTCTTAAAAGAAGAATAAGTTCATCTAATGGTATAGTCAAGCCACGTATACCTTGCAGTCTGGCATGTGTCAATATTCTTCCATACATTTTCCGTTGCTTATAGGAACTGCACGAACATTCCTCCCATAATGGTTGCCAGTGCTATTGGGATTGACACCATCAAAGAATCATCAATAGCAGAACATTTTCTAGCTAGTTCATCTAACCGTTAATTGCCGTAAAAATCTACATGGCCGGGGCCCACGGACGTGTAGTCACAGAAAGGGGACTTAGCTTTGAGAGTTCCTCCTTGCACTGTCCTACAAGAATGGAAGATTTAATATCAGAGTTGAAAGAAAGTAGTGCAGCACAACAGTCGAAAAAGATGCATATATTTCCCTCGACCTTATGTGTGTATAAAATTCTACAAGCTTCCCTGATCACCAGAATCTCAAGAAAGATACTGGCATCAGCCGGAAGTCTATAAGAAAGTTGAATATCGACATCACTGAAGCACCGACACTACATCTCATCTTTGAGCGTTCATTGAAGTTGCGACTGTCCCCAATCCTAGTTGTTTGTTGAAGGGAGTTTACCTGAAGCGATCTTTCAAAATCTAGTCTTGGTGTAAAATAGTCAGATTCTAGACATAAATTAAGTGGCAACCGATTTGGAAGCCTAGAATGTCCATAGATTCTGACTTTCCATGAAGCTATAGTACCCAATCGTGCTATACTGCTAGCAGATGTAGCCAATAGCAAAGAAAAGCATTGAGAGTTCCGATGGGCAGGTCTGAATCGTACTAGTTAATCCAAGATGCACTTTGTATAGTTGTTTAAACATAAACTGACTGCTCTTTGCTGCCCACCATACTAGGGATCCGTAAGTTAGAATGGTGCGTACGATGGCCGTATACATCTATAAAACCATTTTTGGACTCAAACCCCACTTTAAAGCGAACGTCTATCTATTGGTACAGAAAGATACAAATGGCTTTTAAATCTATGTTTGATTTTGAGTCTCCATGAGAGTTCAGAGTCCATTGTGATTCAAGGTATTTATCTTTATCTAATAGAGCAGCCTTGAAAGTCTGTAGGTTGACTTGGTTTTCCCCACAAAAAGTAGTAGTTCTGTTTTGCTTGGTTGCACTCCTAGACCACTACGCCCAGGAACATACCTGATACCAGTATCACCTAGTGATTAATTTATATCCATGAAGAAGTAAAAACAATGGCAATCAATCCTCATCACCTAACTTATTTTGAACTCACACTATTACCCAGGTAAGTAGTTACAATTCATGTGTTCATCATGATGATAATACAGTCGCTGATGTAGGTAGCTTTCAATATCCAATCCATGGGAGCACGATGAATTGTATTAATATTATTGACTCGTCACAGAGTATTCCAAACCACTAGTCGATTTCTCGATGTTTACTATGCAGTTCTTCTAGAGTGTCTATAAAAAATATTCCCCTGAATATGAAAGTTGACGTCAACAAATATCGGACACTTTCCCCATGTCCACTATAACAGAGAACAACTTAAATAAGAGTATCATCAAGTACCTCGTCCCATTCACTAAAGTTTTCCGAACTTGGAAATATAAATGTTGGGCTAGTACCAACAATATGTGTAGTTAAGTTATTAAGGACTACGTTTGAAAAATTGTCCATCACGAAATTCTAAAAATCTGCTGAACAATTTTTTTTTCGAAGAAATCCTTTTTCAAATTTTTGGTACTCTGTTTTGCTTCCGTGTTCTTCACAGCATTCCTATCTGGAACTTTTTGCACCTTGAATGTTTTGAGACCGGCGTCCTTTTTGGCCTTGCATACAAAAAACTTGAAGCACTCTATATCTAAGCCAGTTTTCTGCGCAAAATATTAGGATTTTTCTTCAGCATGGTGACGATTTTCTTTACCTCCTTGTGGTCACAGATGCCTTTCTTCCTTCGAGAAGCTGTCTGCCGAGTGACGTTCAAGTCTTCGTTAAATTTCTGTAAGACTCTATACACCGTTGTCGGGCTAATTTTTAGCTCTCCACCAATTTTTTAATATGTCCACAGAGGCTGGGCTTTAAAGATTTTCTCTATATATTTGCGTGTTTCCAATTGGCTTGCCATTTCGAAATGAACGAAAACGGCTAGCGAAAACTTTTAAAAAGTGTGATTTTCTGCAATTCATTTCAAAGCCTGCTATCAAAAAATTTTCAAAATGAGTGGTTTTTTAAGAAGTTATTGCGAAATATGTACTGGACAATTTTTATGAAATCAAGAAAACACTCACCCCTCTCGTTGATCACGGTGCTACCCCACATTGTATAACTTGCAATAATAAACAATTTCATTTCGTAACAGCAGTTGAAATTTTTTTTATAGAAGTAACAGAAAAAGAAAGATATCATGCATTATTTCAATAAATTTCTCATCTTATAGAAATTAAAATATTTCCCAAACATATAAAAATTATAAGTTTATTTGATATGATCTCATTTCATTAAATATGAATTATAAGCATCCGGATTAAAAATGATATTGAACGTTTTAATATTCGCCGCCACACGTTATTATTAAATACAACTACAAAAATCATATCTAGAATAGTTTTCTTTTTCCATAAGCATAATTTTGTATAATTAAGTTTCGAGTCAGATAGGGGATCTTTTAAAATGCTACATCTTTAAAAAATAGTAATTGGTTTAAAACTCATCATTATTAATGTTGTAGAGTTTGAAATCACTGCTTAAGAACAAATCAAAGTAATATTACCGCCTGTTCTGTTTCATATTTAATTTTTTTTTTTCTATATATTTTTTTTTTAAATCAATACATAATCTAGATTTTTCTCACCTTTTTACCATAGAGTAGCTGAAAATTTGTTCAATGAAATGAATGAAATTATAAAATGCAGACAGAGCGTAAACAAACAAAAAAGAAAAAAAATATATCCCAATAATCCCATCATTCTCTTCTAAATAAGTAGTAGACCCATTTATTAACCACAACAGTCTTATCTTAACTCATCAGATCATCCTGTTTAAATAGTGTTTGGCATTCGAACTCTTTTAACACTTGCGAAAGATTTCGTTGTGGTGATGGTGCCACCATAAATCATTAATATTAACATCGTATGTTTGGTTGTGTTCTACGTATGCGTTAGTGGCATAAACTGAAGAGAAAACAGCGGTATACACATTGGTCGTGTAGTCTCATGGCCTTTATGATAACCCATTATCCACAAATAATATTTTGATTGTTTTTCCTTTCTTTTTACTGACACATCCTTGACATGACCAACAATTTTATAACATTATATCTTGAGACCTAGCCCTCGTAAATATTACACCAAAGAGCCGACTAAAATAGTTGTAAGATCCATATTATCTAATATATCTGTAAAATTAAGTGTATATGTGGTTTTTATATCCACTAATAGGCGGAATCGCCAAACTCAGAAATCGCAAAAAATCGCCAAAACCGAAAATAACGAAATATAGAAATCGCCAAAAACAAACATCTTCAAAATCAAAATCAACAAAATCAAAAATCGCAAACCGCTAAATTAAAAAACTGCCAGATGATATTCTAAATTCAAGGCCAATCGTTAAGTGTTGCCAGATTTAATTTGCAACATCAGTCTCATGGGCAGCTTGCTCCAGAGTAGGATTGCCGAAAAAATGTATAATTTTTGCACTGAATTAAAAAACAAGTAAGAGTGTTAAATTCGGCTGTGCCGAATCTTTGATACTCTCCACCTCGCTTTGAGCATTTATAATAAATATAAACAAAATATTTGAAAAAGTAAATACTTTGTTAAACTTACTACCAAACTATTTCAGCAATTACACTGATTTTTTAGCATTTTTGGAGGTATCTCCATATTTTATACCATATCTTGACACAGCGATGCCCGATTTAACCCATTTCAAATACCAACCTGCTCGTAGTAACGACAAACAATATTATTTTAACTTTACCCAGGTAAATGGTGTTTTTCGTTGATTAACCGTTATTTCAAAAGACGGATAGACCGACGCATGTACGGACATTATATGGACTCGAGTTGTTATAGGGATTAAGAATACAAATACTTTATGGGGTCGCAATTCATTGTTCAATGCGTTACAACAGATCATGAATAGTCACAATAAGGAATAATAGTTTTCAATGTTTTGAGAGCTAAAAATTATAAGGTATTTCAAAATAAAAGTTTCTAAAAATCTTGCCAATTTTAGGTTTGCCATATACCAGGAAAATGTGTTTTTTTTAAGTACTTTAAAAGAATTTACTTAAAAAAAAAACTATTTAAAGAAAGTTATTTTTTATAAAAGATCCTTGTTTGAGTAAAAGTAACTCTTTAAGAAAATTTACTTTAAGAAGAAAGTTATCATTTTAAAAAGGTACTTTTTTAAAAAAAGAGTACTTTAAAAATATACTTTTTAAGAAAATGTTCCTTTTAAAAAGGGTAGATTTTTAAGAAAATATACTTGTTTAAGAAAATATGTTTTTTAATGGTTATTTGTTAAGAATTTTTTTTTTAATTTTAATTTAAATTTAAATTCAAATGATATTTTCTAATTCATAATTGGAAATCTGAATTCCAATTTTTGAATTGATATACATATTCTTATATTTGAATGGTAAATTTAAAAGGTGCAATTTTGTATTCATGACAATAGTAATGCTTTAGTAATTATAAAAATTTTTTAAAAATTATATGTAATCGCAATCAGATATTTTTTAGGTTAAGCAGAATAATAATTTTATATAGCTATGTAGAACTGTTTTGAAAGCAAAAAACTCATTGATGAACCCAGTAACTCGATTTTGTAAACACAACAAAAAGTTAATATGCCAAACTTATGGTAAATATGTGTAAAAGAATAATGGAAAAACGTATGAAATAAAAGACCAGCCCTGTGTATACTCTTAACATTGTTGTGTTTGATATCTAATTGAAAATGTTGATGTTCATGTTAAAATAGAAATAATTATTTTAAACCCAATTAGAATATAAAATGTGGCGCCATCTACTATGGCATAGCAACACTGCGCAAAATTAAGTTACACTCTGTTCGTTAATAGAAAAGAAATGTATTTTCCCTAAAACAAATAACATATTGGAAAATTTATTATAA
>OY821520.1:32828131-32855631 GCA_963682025.1 Cordilura impudica
CCGGATCTTATCACCATTTTAGTCGGTCTGATAGGAGTTATTTGTATGTGGGCTAGGTCTAAACATATATTGATTTTAACTAATTTCAATAGCATTCATCATATGGTCAATGAAAGTTTATATACTAAATTTCATCAGAATATGTTCATATTTGCGAACTGTAGTTTGATTAACTCATAGACTCGCAGACTCATATACGGACGGACATCGCTAAATCGATTCAGAAAGTGATTCTGAGTTGAGCGGTATAAAAAAGGTGGATATAGATAAAATATTTTTGGTAGTTACAAACATCAGCATATGTGACGGTAATTAAGCCCTCCTCCGGATTGATGGAAATTTTCAACATGCAGTTCTGTTTCGTTTCGGAGTTATGGAGCATAACGTGGTCCCTAAAATGTTTGTTTTTTACGATTTAATACGAAAAAGTTTACAAACACAAAACAAGGCTTAAATAGCGTTTAAGATCCGCAACCCAGTTTTTTTCAAATTCCCATAGGATAGTGCTCGAATAGAAAATATTTTTTTTGTCGGCCTTGGTTTCCGAGATATGGACCTTTACAGGGCAGATATTGATTTTGGTATATTTTGACGATATATAGTCGTATAAAAAATATAATTATAGTTATAAATATTATTATAGTGGCTTTCCTACAAGATGTTTACTGACCAAATCCATTAATCCATTGAGTACCAATTAAAATGTTTCGTTTCCGAATAGTTTTGTATTTTAAAGGCAGCTTTTAAATTTTTATACCCTGTACCACTATGTGGTTTGGGTATAATGACTTTGTGCTGCTGTTTGTAACTACCAAAAATGTTTGACTTAGACCCATCTTTTATTATACCGATCGAATCAGAATCACTTTCTGAGTCGATTTAACGATGTCCGTCCGTCCGTCTGTGTGTCCATGTAAACCTTGTAATCAAACTGCAGGTCGCAAATACGAACATATTTTGACGAAATTTGGTATATAAGCTTTCGTCGGCCATGGGATGAAAGCCATTGAAATTGATGAGAATCGGTCCATGTTCAGACCTAGCCCCCATACAAATGACCCCTATGAAATCGACATAAATTGCCATAAGATCCAAATTGTCGTATAGATTTAGTCAAATTGGGTTTGCATGTGTTTATAACATCCATTAATGAGTACTCCAAAAACTTTCCCCATGGGACAACTCTTAGTCATAGGCCCCATATAGAGCTGCTTCCCGATCTTCACTTAAATCTATAAAAAAAACAAAAATATTGCACTGATTCATCTCAAATTTTGTTTGTATATATTTTTGCAAAATACAAGAGACTTTACCAACCATGGTCAGGAGCGGTCCATTTTTGGACCTAGTCCTCATATAGATATAGCATCCGATATTAACTTTTTCATATCTGCAGCCAAAAAAATTAATAGAAATACAACTCAAATTTGGTTTATTCTTATTTTCTATATCCAATTAGTTGGACCTAAGAGATAGGGTCTCTAAGCACATGGTATAGGGTATCGTATAGTCTGTCTAGACCGACTATAATTTTCTTACTTGTTAAAATTAAATTCTTATCCAAATGAAAATGTTAACTTGCATAATTTATGATCAACATTGTAAGGAAATTTTTCTGAAATTTTGTCTTTTTCGCCAATTTTCAAGACTGTCTATTTTGGCAACCGAAAGGATTACAAGTTCAAAAGTTTTTGATTCGATAAAGTCTGACAATTTCCAATATATGTAGTGAATTTCCTTGAAATCGGAGACAACAAATCCAACTGCTGGAATCTATATATGTATAAAATAAATTCGGGTTAGTTATACCTCCGCCCCGAATAACAGAATAACTATCAAAATATCTAAAAAATTCCCATACAAAGTATATATTCAATATCACAAATATCTAGTACTATGACAGGGAGAGCTTTGCAAATTTTTGTGACTTCATCTGTTACTATTATGAGTAGCCGTGCCAAAAATGGATGGGATCCGATAAGTGGGCGTGTCATCTCTAATACAAAGTTAAAAGTAACGAAACACTGTGTGATTTCACAGGTTATGAGTGTGAATAGCCGTGCTAAAAACTGGCGGTATCGGGTCAGTACGCGTGGCACCTCCCAGACAAAGAAATTATTCAATATCACATGTCACGAATACTATAATGGGAAGAGCTTTTCAAATTTGTGTGACGTCATCTGTTTTTACAGAAGAATATGATGGAGTGAATTTTCAAACTAAATTTTTAAATTCACTTAATCTGTCGGGTCTTCTACCACATAATTTACTCTTGAAAGTTGGATATAATACGGATATTAATACGGCTTCGAAACCATTAAGTTTACCAAAATATTATAGGGAAACGCAGTTCGTTATCAAGATACTATGGGGTAACATTATTGAATCGACAATTATCAATAAGAAATTCCAAGGAGAGCATTTTATGCTCGAAATTGCATTTAAAGTTTTAAGCGACCCGGTAGGTGAGTAGGTAGCGTGCTCGCCTATCATGCGGGGGTCGTGGGTTCGATTCTCACCAGAGGCTTTGGTGTGTCGCTGCAAAAAAAAAAAAAAAAAAATAGCCAAACTTAGAATCTGGGACTCAATTCTGGGAATTTGGGACTCAATTCTGAGAATTTCAACTGAAAGTAGCCCGAAAAATAAGAACTTCTGCATCATTAGTTTTGTCGAGTTGGCTGCCATTATAATTTAATGGCATTACGAATTTTCTTTGCTCAAGGTGGATTTTTTTTATAATTTTTTGTTTATTTTAACACGGTTAACTCGGTAACCGTACGGAATATCTCTTTTGTGTCTGAAACAAAGTTGTACATATTGAATAAGAGAAAAACAACGGAACAAACCTATCAGAGAAAAGTGTATTACAAATCCACAAATATGCTGTTCTTTTTTTGGTGCCGCTTTCAGGTGCAATTCTCAGAGTTGAGTCCCAAAATCATGAGTTGTACTGTGTGTGGAACAATCATGCTTCTGTTATGGTCAATTATATGTAGCCTGCTCCAGAGTTGGTGTTTGAATTAGAATTATGTGAAACAAAATTAAATAAAATCTCATTTCCTTATTAAAAAAATTTCTTCCGTAATTGATATGCATACATATCAAAACAGATCTGGGGATAAAATAATTACTTTAGGCAGAACAACATTTGCGGGGTCAGATGTGCTCAAGATTTCCGTGAGTACCTGCCACGGTGGCCTGACCTCACGGTGCACTTAACACCGGGTGGAAACTATGCGTCCACCGGCGCCCTCGCAGTACGAGTACCAATTTGAGGCATGCATTTGGGCATGACCTCCCCCTTGAAAGAGGAGCGGACTACTATCTAAAACTCCTACTGATCTATGGGTCACGGCACCCGGTTGCAATGCAACTCCACACCGAGCTTGCGCTCTACCCGCGATTTGGGTCTAAACCACAGCCACCACGATGCTCCCCAAAGTGGCCACACCACTGCCAGGCCGGAACTAAGTTCCAGGGGCTCCTGACACCCGTGGTACCAGAATAAAGCCTCCGTAGCCAAAGCTACTACCAGTTGAACTCCAAACAGTTCGGGACTGGTGGCCCTGGACGACAAACATATAGACATCAAAAAAGACAAAGGACACAACACAACAATGAACAGCCGCACTCTGAGTGAGCATGTGCCTCCTCAGCAGCAGTACACAAAAGGACAACAATAAACATAGCAACACATAAGACAACAGAAACGAAAGCGCAGGAGACAGGCAACAGCAACTGCAGCAAACAGCAGGGAGAGTGCTGAAGACGGTGCACCGCTGTGGAGGGACAGATACCGATGTATCAGCCCCCGCCAACAGTCATACTCATATCTGAAATCCAGGCACGACGATGTGCACTACTGGAGCGACCACCCATTGGCAGTTGAGCACCACCATGGATGCCCGCCACCTATACTAACGTCCAGTTATCCTACGATTGAATACGCCCCTTGCGTATTCACCTAAATTTCTAACAGTCCGCCCGTCCTCTAATGCCCTACTGAAATCCCATCCTATCGCTGTTTGAAAAATCCCCATCCTAACTAAACTCCTAATATCACTATAAAGTGAACACCCGGTCAAAACATGTACGAACTCCTCCGGCCCTTGCCCACACCTACAGTCCGGCGTATCGGACAGACCCCTCTTACGCAGAAAAGCATTCATGGAGCCATGCCCAGTCGGCCGGACAGACGGACATCGCAAAATCGACTCAGAAAGTGTTTAAGTATAATAAAAGATGGGTCTAGGTCAGTGGTCAGCAACTTGCGGCTCGCGAGCCACATGCTGCTCTTAGAATGTGAAGCTGCGGGTGTTTAGTTCCATACGCAAATATTATTTACTTTATCAAAAAAAAAAAAAAACAAATAAAAATCATTCTGAATCCATTAGCGAGGATTAGGCACCGATTCTCTCAGCCAATTGTGCTCGCTTTTCATCGTCGCTGCCGTCAGTCCGTCGGAAGTTCTGGAATGACGCCGGCGTCGGATGTTGTCTTTCCAATGTCCAAAAGCAGAACTTCTAAGAATGCTACCACTTTCGGGACAAATTAGAAGGGAAGATATAGCAAATGCCGTGCAAAAATGCCTTGAGGACAATAAGATCGTTTTAAATAGTCGATGGAGCCAGAAGTATGACAGGAAAAAATAAAGCGCTAACAACGGTTCTTCAGAGCAAAATAAACCACAAAATTCTTACGTTTCACTGCATAATACGCCAAGAAGCGCTTTGTGCCCAAACGTTTCCGGCCGAAATATGTCATGAATTCGGCAATCAAGATTGTTAGCAGCATCTTGTCAAGAGCACCCCCACCCCACCATGGTCATGAAGTTTCTTAAACGAAATGGAGCCTTAGTATTCCACCCTTTTTCTTCACAATAAAGTGTGATGGCTTTCCAAAAGTAAGGTGGTGAAACGTTTTGCTTTGTGTTTGAATGAAATAAATACATTCCTAAATGAAAAAGGCATTAATCACCCTGAATTGCAAATGGTTGCAAATAGTAGCAGAAATGAGTTGAATCCAAAGCTGCAAGGAAAAGGAAACCCCGCCCATGTTTTGATAGAAGAATTTGTTTGTTTTGAATAAAAATTAATTCTTTTTGCAGAAGATATTCAGAGATATTCAAATTACTTAATTTTTAATTTATAAAGCAATATCGCGATAAAACCAGTGCCACTGTTGACACGAATTACTTCAGCACAGTTATAAAAAGAATTAAAGATGAGTTTGCTGACAGATTTGAGCAATTTAAAACCAGCAAAACCACTCTAGCATTCATAGTAAATCCTCTCAACACAAATAGTAACGACATCCACATTGAGAGTCATTTGGAATTGATACTGAATCTAGAAATGCAATTGATCGATTTAAAAAGTAGAGCTTTGTGAAGTGGAAAATTTACAGAGTTGGAAAGCAAGTTGGAAGAGTTGGGGTCCAGAAATGTATGTACGCAACGCTACAAAAGTGGACAGCTTTAAAAGAAATGATGCGAGTTAAGGCTCTTCTATTCGACGCATGGAATAGTCTTCCAGATTGCTACAGTGAGGTGAAGAAGTTGGCATATGGAGTGCTGGCTATCTTCGGATCGACATATTCATGCGAGCAAGCGTTCTCTTGCATGAAAATAATTAAAACTAAAGTAAGAAGCCAACTAACAAATGAAAATTTAGAGTCGCGTTTGAAACTTAAAACAACAATTTATGAGCCAAATTTATCCCCAAACTTTCTAAAACCGTGTAAGGCCAATGCTCCCTTTGAATTTGTTTGCTATTTACATATATATGAATAAATAGATATTTTTTCTTATGAATAAATAGATTAGTTTTTTTTTTATCAAAAAACTTCATTTATGCGGGTCAGCTGGTAGTTTCTAAACCGTATAATTTTGTTTTTAAATTTTTAATAAATTTTCAAATTTTTAAACACCAAATATACGAAAGTTTTTTGTTGAACTGCCAAGAAATTTCTTTAAAGTTATTTAAAAGACTTTTTTTTTGTGTAAATATTTACATATTTATATATAAATATATATTTTGATCATTAAATATTTTGCTGGGTTACCTATATAACATTTTCCCATTTTTTATTGGCTTCATCATCCTTAATCAGCAACCATTTATTTAAGTGCTAAAAGTTTTACTTACCTGATCAGTTATCCATCTTAACTCTTTCAATATTAAAGCCAATTCATATTCTGCCGACGAACTTAGACAGGTGTGTGATATGGCTTCATGCATTCTTGTATCACTCACAGGACCGACTGGGCCGACACTACCATCGTCACCTTGTCTGTAAAAGTTTATATTTTGTTACTACTATTATATGTACTGTTTAAAAATCTCTTATTTTTTCTACATTAGATGTATATTTATGTATATTATTTATGTATTAGAGTAGAAGAGCTTCACTTTCTCCTATGGCAATATATAATATACACGTGCGTGTTTACTTTTCCGTAACAGTTTGGTATGGGGTAATACTTAGATGAAGTTAAACAAATTGTGAGGTCATAAGATGTGTTCAAATTCAATCTTAACTGTTGATAAGGTTTCTTGCTAAGATAGTAACATTTTTATATGCCCTTTTATATTCGAAGGTGTTTCAATTTTATTTGTGTTACAGGTGCCTTTCTTAACTAGTCATTTAAATAATGTTTACTTTTTTTTTTTTTAAATCCTTATGGTATTGGAATAATTGGCTTTTGAGAATAAATAAAAAACTCTAAATATGTGTATATATAGGTAGTTTCTGTCGTTTAAAGTCGACCTAAATTTTTTACTCTGTACGTATTAATCTTGCCTTTTATATAAGTTATCATAACGTTGCGTTAACTGTGCCTGTAGTTTTAAAAATTTCTTCTTTGCATGTCTCTATCGCTGTTAAGTTTCATGGAATAACCCATAACCATGTATTAAAATTGTGACCTAGACTATAATCCATAGTCGCAGGTGTTGCAAGGTGAATGATGAAAGCTTATAAAAAAATGTCAAAATAAATTTAATACAGTGTAAGGAATTTTTTTCCTTTTTTTTAAATCTAACTTGTTGAGACAACATAATCGAGTAGAACTGAATATTTTAAGAAGTGAAAAATAATATAGATTCAGAAAAAATAAGATTATGTTTAAAAATATAATTTGGAATGCATTTGGCGCAAAAGAATTTAAAAAAATAATCAAAAAATAATAAAATAGAAATATGTAACTCAATAATCTATAATAGTAATAGTTAAGGCAATTCCTTGTGACCGATGATATGTCCAACAGTTTTCTCCCGATTTTCACCAAACGTATCTTATTTGAAAGGTATTTCTTTGCAGCTGTACACCAGACTGACAGATTTTCACATTTTTGCATTTTGTTGGAATTATGCTCATTTAAAGTTGCTACTAAAACATACATAAAATTATAAAGGGTTTTTCAATAAGAGCGCTACAAAAGTTTTTTTAAATAAAACAAAAACGTGAAAGTACGTTCGATGCCATTATGTATGGAAATCGATCTCTTTTGCATGGCCACCACGGGCACGCTTGCAGAAGTCCAGACGCTGAACCCAATTTTCGACGGGTTTCAAGCATAAATCGGCCGATACTGCTGCAATTTCACGTTCGATATTCGTACGAAGTTCATCAATCGTCGTTGGCATAGACCATCGACTTGACGTAGCCCCACAGGAAATAGTCCAACGGCGTCAATCGCACGACCAAGGCGGCCAATCGACTGGACCATTTCGTGAGATAACACGTTCTCCAAACTTAGTTTCCAATAAATTGATTGTGACATTCGCTGTGTGGCTTGTGGCGCCGTCCTGTTGGAACCACATGTCCTCCAAGTCCATATCATCCAATTGGGGCCAAAAATATTCGGTTATCATTGAACGGTAGCGATTCCCATTCACAGTAACGTGCCGGTTTTGATCATCACGGAAGAAGTACGGCCCAATGACGCCACCGGCCCATAAACCGCACCAAATCGTAATTTTTTCGGGATGCAATGATGACTCATGGCATACGTGCGGATTGTTGTCTGACCATTCAGCCAGAAATGAGCCTCATCGCTGAAGATGATTTTTCGATGAAAATCCGAATCATTTTCAAGTTGTTGCTCAGCCCAATTCACGAATATAGGACGCTTCTGGTGGTCAAGCGGCTTCAGTTCTTTCGTCAATTTGATCTTTTAAAGATGTAGGCCAAGATCTTTTCGCAAAATTCGCCACAACGATGTCGCAGAGATGCCCAATGCTTGAGAATGACGTGTGAGAGACACATTTGGGCTTTCTTCAATTGAAGCCTCAGCGGCAGCAATATTCTCGACACTACGGGCACTTCTTTATCTCACTGGCACGGAAACATTTTGTACTGTGCTCGTGGATTCAAATTTTTCTACTAGAGGCTCAATTGTTGATCTGCTAGGACGATTATGACGACCATAAATTGGACGTAGCGCTCTTAACGTTGAGGCCAATGACTCCGAATTTCGGTAGTAAATTTTAATAATTTCGACTCGTTGTTGGCTCGTATATCTTTCCATCGTGAAATGGCAAACCTTACTGAAGAGAAATGTCAAAAGAGCGGCAAGAAATATAGCGTCGTTTGCTGTCCCTGTCTTTCTACTTTTGTAGCGTCCCTGTTGAAAAACCTTTTACAATGCTATGTGTGTGTCTATTAAATTTGTTAATGTGTTTACAAAAAAAAAAAAATTATTTGTTTTCTTCATTCACAATAATAATCGTGTTGAATTGAAAAATTATTTTGGACATAGCATACCTTTAGGGTCAATAATTTATTTAATGAAAAAATAAAATTTCCTTGAATTTGCACTCGAATCTCGAGGGCTGGAATCTGCTAGTAATTACTGAAACCTTAATATCAAGTCCAGCCAATCTTAGTCAACATTTCATTGATTCTACGAAGAAAAAAAGCCTTTTCGGTCACGTCATTTGGAATTGAAAAAAAAAAATCCATGTATGTTATACTTTACTAAGGTTAAGAGATATTTAAATTTTGGACGGCTAGCTTTAACAGCTCATAAAAAATTAAGGCGCGAAAAGTGATTTATTTACCATAAAAGTAGGATGAAGTGATGAAGTAATTATGTTTATCTCTAATATAATAATCCATAACTATAATGAGGATCTTAATTAAAATATATTTAGACATTTTTTACAGCGAAATGTTTAAATTTTATTTCCAAAAGGTCAAAAGTCTTTATCAGATGATAAAAGTATTATAATCGACTATTTAAATAGCGATATTTTTATTTTTTTTTTATAAATTATGTTGTTACTGATTGTTTCTCTACATTTATGGTCAATGTAATGAGTGAGTTTTTCCAGAAATCTATAATATTAATAGGCTAGGCGATTTCTTGTGACCGATATTTTGTTCTATCGTTTTATCCCGATTTTGACCAAACGTATATTACTTGAAAGGTATTTATTTTTAGCCATTTTGCAGATTTACAGATTTTTAAATTTTTCCTTGATTTTGAGTAAATTGCATTTAAAGTAGCTACTAACACATACATAAAATTATACAATGCTATGTGTGTGTTTATTAAATTTGTTAATGTGTTTGTAATAAAAATGAGTTTGTTTTTTGTGTTGATTTGAGAATTGGCTATAATTGATTAGCATACTTTTAGGGTCTTTATTTAATGAAAAAATAAAATTTCCTAGAATTTGCGCTCGAATTTCGAGGGCTGGAATCTGCTGGTATAAATAAATGTGTAAATGTGGTTTTATATTTTGGAATTTAAAACTCTGGGAAATATCGCCCAATGAACAATCCCAAAAAACAAAATAGTAGATATGGGCCAATGAAATATGATCCAAAAAAAATTAAAAATTGCCCAAAAAATATGAAATTTTGACAAAAAAAGAAAAATGGCAAAAAATTAAAAATGGCGGAATTAAAAAAAAAATTAATCAATATTGTCCATATGAAAATTGACTCAAATGTCAATTAAAATTATGCAATATTAAATATTTATTAATGTAGAAGATTATTTTCCATTATGGAAAAATAGGCCATCTATGTACTCGTATATATACTAGCAGATACCAGCGCTCGAAATTCGAGTGCAATTTCTCGGCAACTTTATTTTGCAACTTAGTCAATCCACAAACCAATACTTTTTTGGTTTATTATTATTGTGATTGAGGAAAACAAACTCATTAACAAATTTAATAAACACACACATAGCATATGTATAATTTTTTGTATGCGTTAGTAGCAACTTTAAATGCAATTTACTCAAAATAAAGAAAAAAAAATTAAAAATCTATGAACGGCTAAAAAGAAATACCTTTCAAATGATATACGTTTGGTCAAAATCGGGATGAAACAAAACATCGGTAACAAGAAATTGCCTAGCCTATTAATATTATAGATAAAATTGAAAATTTGTTTGTTTGTGGGTTTATCTGACATTAATGGGTGGCTAAACCATAGGACCGATCTTTTCAAAATTTTCACAGTGTGTAAGTTTGTATCGGAAAAGTAAAATAGGCTATGTTTTTTTAAATTTATGAAGTGGGCGTGGCACTTCCCATATATAAAAATTTTTAACATCACATATCCGAAGCTCGATGATAGCAAAAGTCCTGAAACTTTGTAGCAGTACATAAGTTTAGTCCGGGCTAAAAATGGGCATGATCAAACCAGGGAGTGTGACACCTCCCATGCCATGTAAATATATTATCATATATCCTGAGTACTGTGATGGCCAGAGTCTTGAAACTTTCTGCACTTCAATTGGTTGTTAATGTGAGTAGTCGTACCCAAAAATGGGCGGGATTGGGTTAGTGGGTGTGGCACCTCCCATACAAAAAACATTATCGGGAGTAATATAAACCCGACAGTCTTTAAACCAGGTGTGAGTTCACGAATGATGAGTGTGAGAAGTTATGTGAAAAATGGGCGTGATCAAAGCAGTGGGCGTGGTAGCTCCCATACAGGTATGCATAGAAATAATTTATATGGCAAAACAACGTTTGCCGGGTCAGCTAGTAAAATTATATAATGAATTGGTTTTGCTTATGTAATGTATTCATATAAACTAGCAGATTCCAGCCCTCGAAATTCGAGTGAAAATTCTAGGAAGTTTTATTTTTAATTTAAATAAAGACCCTAAAGGTATGCTAATCAATTCTAGCCAATTCACAAATCAACACAAAAAACAAATTCATTTTTATAAGAAACACATTAACAAATTTAATAAACACACACATAGCATTGTATAATTTTATGTATGTGTTAGTAGAAACTTTCAATGCAATTTACTCAAAATTAAGGAAAAAATTTAAAAATCTGTAAGTCTGCAAAACGGCTAAAAAGAAGTACCTTTCAAATAATATACGTTTGGTCAAAATCGGGATAAAACTGTAGAACAAAATATCGGTCACAAGAAATCGCCTAGCCTATTAATATTATAGATACTTCGTATACAGTTAAAAAATAATTAAAGAGTGTCTTGTGCAACTGCATGACAATTCTTTTAAAAACGAAAAATTAGCAAAATTAAAAAATACGAAAAATATCCCAAAAAGTTGAGTCATATCTCATTTTTCTCATTTGAGGGAATTTTGTATGAAAGAGTTTTTTGTCCATTTTAAATTTTTTGTTTGACCAATTTTTCATTACGCGATATTTCCTAAAGCCGAAAAAGTAAAATTAAATTGCAATAGAGTTTCAACAACTATTTTATGAATTAACGTTAATTTGATTATTTAAAAACTGAAAATGTAAAATAAATATTAAAAATTTTTTTATTGTACTTTTTTTGGACTACTGATCAGTTTTACTGGTATAATATATAAGAAATTCTGGATCTTACGATTATTTTAGTCGACCTTATATTGGTTATTTGTATGGGGGCTAGGTTTGAACATGCACTGATTTTATCAATTTCTATAGCGTCCGAGAAACCAAGATGGGCTCAGAATTAATTTTAACGGAATTCGGCCATTTAAGAGGGAAAACGGCCAAAATTTTACCTTTCTGCATCTTCTTAACATATTATATATATATTATATATATATATATGAATTTTGGTATACAGACTCCACCGAATACGTGGGCCAGGAGAGGAAAAACGGCCAAAAGGGAAAAAGCATTTAGTATCTTCTAAATAAACGAATATAAAATATAGTTTATGGATTCCACTAGAGATAGAAACTTCCGATGAGAGGAAAACTTGTGAAAATTCGGATGTAAAGGGGGGTAAAAACGGCCATTAAATATAAAAATGTACATGTTTGTATCTTATTTACAAAGTAATTTATGAATATGAAATTTGATGTTTAGCTTCCACCACAGACACAAACATCGGATAATAATAAAATTTGTTTTAATTCGACATTTTAGGGAATAAAAATTTATTTTTCCTTAAGAAAAATAAGTAAGAAAATAATGGTCGGTGTAGACCATGCGTTTAGAGAATTGGTCCTAAGTGCGACTAAACGTAAACCCCATCTGAAATGTTATTAATTTTTTGACTGCAGATCTGAAAAAGTTCATATCGGATACTATATTTATTTGGGGACTAGGTCGAAAAATAGAGCGCTCCTGACCATATTTGGTAAAGTCACTTATTTTTTGCAAAAACATATACAAATGGAATTTGAGAAAAATCTGTGCAATATTTTTCTTTTTGATAGGTTTTCTTTTATAGGGTTTATTTTGGAACTCCTGATAAATGGGTGTAATAAACACACACAAATCCAATTTGACTTAGATATATATGATAATCTATGTCTTATGGCAATTTAAGTCGATCTGGTAGGGGTCATTTTAGTAGGGAGTAAGTCTGAATATGCGCTTATTTACACCAAATTCAATAACGTTCATCCTATGGCTGATAGAAGCTCATATACCAAATTTCATCAAAATATATTCATATTTGCGACCTATAGTTTGATAACAAGTTGTACGTGGACACAAAGATAGGCAGAAGGATGTACGGACATCGCTAAAACGAATCAGAGTGTGTTTCTGAGTCGATGGGTATAATGAAAAATGGGTCTAGGTCAAAAATATTTGGTATTGACCATCCAAGCCGTCAGAAATATATTTTGTAAAAAATTTCCATCGTATTGTCACTCACAACGAGGCGGGTATACAGCCAGTGTATTCACATTAATGACCTGTACTTCGATTACAAGGTTCACATGGACACTAGGTACGAGATAGCTTTGTATGGAGGTTATTAGTAATAGGATTTGGATTCGCTAGATCCCTAATTTTGTGAGATTTGGAAAAAACTTTATGATCCAAAAAATTGGGAGGGTAGGAAGAGAGCAAGTGGCTTTACCCCCTAGAGGGGTAAAATGTAGGACTGACTTGCTTAATTTTTCTTCCCCGATATTTTTTCCAGCACATCTATCCTATATCTGCATACCTTAACGGACTCTCTTACAAATTTTATGAAATTGTAAATTGATCCCCACAGCTCCTAGGATGACCCCAGTGGAGCAAACATGTGATCGGCTCCCATTGGTTTTTCACCCCTAACATACATACCCTTTCTCTCCTCTCATACAAAATTTACATTACTTAAGAGAAATATATAGAAGAAAAAATCCCATAACTGCCTAGAACTCTCCCCAGAGGGTAAAATGTATGATCGCACTCCATTAGTTTTTTGTCCGTAATATTTTCATCAAACATATCTACTCCTTCCCTTCGCCATTTAAGAGGGCTCCTAGAAAAATCTGGTGGTTTTATGAAATTTTAAATTTTAAATTACAGCGCCTAGGTTGCCCCTAGATGGGTCACATGTATGTCCGATCCCAATTAATTTTTCTTCCCAAACATTTTTCTAACTATAAGCATTCTTTAAGGGGACTCTTATACGAAATGTAAATTTTCTTATGAAATCTAAACGTTTGTTTCGATTTTTAATTCATTATGTAATTGTTAATTATAGTAAATTAATTTGTTTTTATCATGGGATGGAATATTTTTCAGATTTTCAGCTACGACCTGAAGCAAAAATATTTTTTACTTCTTGTTATGTCACAGCACTTTCCTAGAGTCCTCTAATAGTTTTAAAACCCTTTCGGCAACTTCGTTGACAACACGTAATTTATGCAGTATTTCTAGTGCTTTCTGGTGTTTGTTCTTCCCATGTTTCTGGATTGGTAGCAATAAAATCTGTTGACAACCCAAACGTGCGAAAAATTTTGTTGTCTCGGGTGTGACCTAATGACTCAAATCTTTCTTCAAGAGTTTTTTATTTACTTTTTTTAAGTCAACACCATGCACTCGCCGAGCACGATCTTGATTTCCGCTGTCGCCGTTGTCCCCTCAATCATTTTCTCCTTCGTCCTCGCTATCATTATCTTCTTCATCAACTATCCTCTTCGGAAGTTTCGTCGATCTCATCATCAGTACATTCCTCCTCGTATTGCTCCGTCTCTTCTTCAAGAATAAGAACTGCATCTGCCATTTTCCGCTTATTGTCACAGGAGATGTTCGTATCCAATAACGCAAGAGCAACAGCGTCATCACTGAGATACCAGAGATGCGCATAGAATCTCTTGAGTAGTCGTTAAATAATTCGTGATGAAAAATGGGGGTTGGTTCTTCCAATTGATGTGGAACACCAGCTACGGCTTTTATTTTTTTTTTTTTATTTTCGAAAATGGCGGTTTACAAGTTTAGTTTTTTAATTTACAAAAACTTTGCAGCTCCTTCGCAAGCGATCTTCAGTCGTTGACGATAATTTAACGAGTAACAAATTCGCGGTTTAAGATATTTTATTTTACAAGTATATAAAATAAATGTCAAACAAAAGATAAAAACTAAAGCGCCCTCTGCATATGACATTCCAATTGGACATCTAGGTCCCAACAGTCGGACTACTTTCACGCTCACGTAAACAGTCGTTGAGACACAATCTGATCAATTGATGCATAACTAGCATTATTTCAAGCTTCGGTTGGTCAACTGGTGCCAAGCCAAGCTTTCACGTTAACTGTTACGCTGAAAATGTTAAAGAAAATGTAAATGAACAAAAACATTTTTAGGCAGTAAATGGCTTTCGCCATCCATCGAGCATGTCTGATGGGCCCAAGTAGGCTGAAATTATGGTTAGGAATATTTTCATCAATGAATAATATAACGATTTCCAAAAATTCCTTTAAAATAACTTGATCTTAATTTGGACCATGTCTATATGGCTTATCTTTAATATTTTGCCGCTGCTCTTTGAAACGGGCAAATATAGGCACTATTGGTCCAGACGTTTTTCGGGTTTCAGTTTAAACACCTCTTTTAATTGCAGCTCATGGATCTGATGTATGCGTGGCAAATAGAAAAAATGTCATTGCAGTTCATTGACGTAGTATTAAAAGAAATAGCTTGAACGCGGTCAGCGATTCAGTCCTCTTAAGGAATTATTGAAGGTCGGTCATACATTTTACCTCCCTATGGGGGCTCCTAGACAGTTATGGGATTTTTTCTACCATATACTTCTTGATACTTGATATACTTAATGATATGTTCTTCAATACGTTTGAGGTGGAAAACTAATGGGAGTCGGTTATATATTCGACCCGGCTAACGGCAGCTTAGTAGCTGTGGGGGGTAACTTTTTACATTTCAATAAAATTTTAAGTTTTGTATGGGAGACCCCTTAAGGACTCAGGGGGTAGGTATGTTCAGGGTGGCAATGCCCTCTAGGAATGACTCTGTGGCAGTTATGGAGATCTGTCAATTTTTTGCCTTTACTTTGAAGTCGGTGAGAAGGCACTGGCCCTCGTCCTATCCTTCAATTTTTGGCTCATAGGGTCATGAGGGTCTATCGCATCTAAATCCTGTTACCAAAAAACTCCATACAACACTGTCCCATACCTAATGGACACACAGACGGCCAGACAGACGAATAGACGGCCGAACGAACATCGCTTAATCGACTCAGAAAATGATTCTGAGTTCTTTGGCATAGGTCAAATATTTTTGGTAATTAGAGGCATCAGCACAAAATAATTACACCCTCACCACACCCTCACCACACCCTTACCATATGAAAACAATATTGCTCATCATATGGGACTATGCGCTGTTAGTTATGACTTCAAAAACAATTAAGGGTTGATTCCTTTTTTAACTTAAATTTTTTTTTCACTTCAAACGTTAAAGAAAGCAAATATTGTCACCTGCAAGACGAAACGTGCTAATTATGCATTTTGAACGATTGATTTTTCTTTGAAATTTGTATAGAAAAAATTTTAATTTTAGAAATCCACTTTTCGTTCACTTATTAAATCATTAAGAATACTTAAATATAAATGCTCTGAAACTTTTCTTAATTTAAAATCTTCAAAGACTAATAAATGTACACTCAGAAATTATCTCGTTACATGTTTTCGCTAAAGCCTTTAACGACTTTTGTGCAAACTCACATTCATCCATCATCACTTCTTTTTTCTCTCTATCTCTGTTATATTTACTTTACACAACATATTAAGTAATAATCGCAAGTAATGTTGTGTTCCCTACTGAACAATTTTTCCAACTTTTGCACGTTCAGTTCTGCTTTTTATTATTCAATTTTCTGTCATTCTTATTAAATATTTGATTATGAATGAACGTTTCTCTACGTGTAAAAGCCAGATTGAACAGTTTAAACGAGTGGTTGTTACATGTTAAATATTGTTTACCAGTTTCTTCCCAGCTATAACATTGTATGTATACAAGAAGTTGCCAATTCACTTATGACTTTATGCGTTGCATGGAAATTGAAAAAGAAACAAGGAAAAACTAAACGGATGTTATATTGGTATTATTATTATTATTATCATCATCATCATCATCATCCTTATAATTTTTCTTGGCAATTGGTAGCGGTGCATTGCTGTTACAGTTTACATGATTGCTTTTGCAATAAATGTTAAATGTAGTGCGAGCATGATGGAAAATTTATATCACAGATTAGTTCAGAAAGATAGTTATAAACAGCATATAAGAAATGAATTTCAATTTAGTGGGATTTGCATGTAATTATTGCATATCGGATGGGAATATTAAATGGGGATTTGGTTCGATCATAACCATATTTAATGTGGTACTTTTGCTTTATATACCAAACAAGTTTTAATAAAATGTGCCATGTTTGTAGGTCTTACACTATCGCCTAATGATTACACTGTTCAACAAATGATCACTTTAGGAAACGAGCAGATACAAGGAAATTATATTTAGGGTAATGCGATGCCGATAAGACTGATTTCTTGGTCCGTTTTGCTGAATACGCTGGGCCCGGTCCGCATTGCTGGCCCTAAGAAAACATCTGGCTTTTATATTGTATCTAAATTTTAATACACAGTGTCGGACAAAAGTTAAGCACGAACTCCCCCAAAAGGCTTAGCAGATATCAATAGATGCAGTTCCACGCCCCTCCGTCCGCAGACCAAAAATCAAATAACAGACTTCACAGGCTAGTCTGAAGTTACCCTGCAAATTTCATCAAGGTCGGTTGAGCTATTTTGGCGTCCATACGGAACATACACACATTCATACAAACATTTATATATACTAGCAGATTCCAGCCCTCGAAATTCGACTGCCAATTTTAGGAAATTTTATTTTTGTTCATTAAATAAAGACCCTAAAGATATGCTAATCAATTATAGCCAACTTACAAATCAGAACAAAAAACAAACTCATTTTTATTACAAACACATTAACAAATTTAATAAACACACACATAGCATTGTATAATTTTATGTATGTGTTAGTAGCAACTTTAGATATAATTTACTAAAAATAAAGGAAAAAATTTAAAAATCTGTAAATCTGCAAAACGGCTAAAAAGAAATACCTTTCAAATAATATACGTTTGGTCAAAATCGAGATAAAACGGTAGAACAAAACATCGGTCACAAGATATCGCCTAGCCTAATAATATTATAGATATATGATAGATACTATGTATTATGTGGTCCGGTATACAAAGTATTTGACCTAGATCCATCGACTATATGAATATATGAATATATGAATGTATGAATATATGAATATATGAATATATGAATATATGAATATATGAATATATGAATATATGAATATATGAATATATGAATATATGAATATATGAATATATGAATATATGAATATATGAATATATGAATATATGAATATATGAATATATGAATATATGAATATATGAATATATGAATATATGAATATATGAATATATGAATATATGAATATATGAATATATGAATATATGAATATATGAATATATGAATATATGAATATATGAATATATGAATATATGAATATATGAATATATGAATATATGAATATATGAATATATGAATATATGAATATATGAATATATGAATATATGAATATATGAATATATGAATATATGAATATATGAATATATGAATATATGAATATATGAATATATGAATATATGAATATATGAATATATGAATATATGAATATATGAATATATGAATATATGAATATATGAATATATGAATATATGAATATATGAATATATGAATATATGAATATATGAATATATGAATATATGAATATATGAATATATGAATATATGAATATATGAATATATGAATATATGAATATATGAATATATGAATATATGAATATATGAATATATGAATATATGAATATATGAATATATGAATATATGAATATATGAATATATGAATATATGAATATATGAATATATGAATATATGAATATATGAATATATGAATATATGAATATATGAATATATGAATATATGAATATATGAATATATGAATATATGAATATATGAATATATGAATATATGAATATATGAATATATGAATATATGAATATATGAATATATGAATATATGAATATATGAATATATGAATATATGAATATATGAATATATGAATATATGAATATATGAATATATGAATATATGAATATATGAATATATGAATATATGAATATATGAAAATATGAATATATGAATATATGAATATATGAATATATGAATATATGAATATATGAATATATGAATATATGAATATATGAATATATGAATATATGACTATATGAATATATGAATATATGAATATATGAATATATGAATATATGAATATATGAATATATGAATATATGAATATATGAATATATGAATATATGAATATATGAATATATGAATATATGAATATATGAATATATGAATATATGAATATATGAATATATGAATATATGAATATGTATATGAATATATGAATATATGAATATATGAATATATGAATATGTATATGAATATATGAATATATGAATATATGAATATATGAATATATGAATATATGAATATATGAATATATGAATATATGAATATATGAATATATGAATATATGAATATATGAATATATGAATATATGAATATATGAATATATGAGTATATGAATATATGAATATATGAATATATGAATATATGAATATATGAATATATGAATATATGAATATATGAATATGTGAATATATGAATATATGAATATATGAATATATGAATATATGAATATATGAATATATGAATATATGAATATATGAATATATGAATATATGAATATATGAATATATGAATATATGAATATATGAATATATGAATATATGAATATATGAATATATGAATATATGAATATATGAATATATGAATATATGAATATGTATATGAATATATGAATATATGAATATATGAATATATGAATATATGAATATATGAATATATGAATATATGAATATATGAATATATGAATGTATGAATATATGAATATATGAATATATGAATATATGAATATATGAATATATGAATATATGAATATATGAATATATGAATATATGAATATATGAATATATGAATATATGAATATATGAACATTGTTTCTTAGGAGCACTAAATATATCTATATATATAAAATGGAATGTGTGTTTGTTTATTTGTTTGTTTGTTTGTACCTTATAGGAGACCAAACCTCTGGACCGATCTTCCTGAAATTTTCACAGCATTTAACTGGGACTCTGGCATGATTAATAGGGTACTTTATTTCGACCACGCCCACTTTTTTAAAATTATGTAATTGCTCCCATATAGTTTTTAACAGATTTACTTCAAATTATATACACATTATACTCCAGGCGAGGTAGAAATAAACATTTCTTATGCCACGCCCCCTTTCACACCCCTTTTTATGCCAAATTTTGTTTGAAAGTTTTAAACTTTTTGTTCTCTGTACAAATTTGTTCCTTCCAACGGATTTTTTTTTATTTGGTAGTATATTGCTCTTAATACTGTTAACGTCACCATATAACTATGAACCACGCGCACTTCAGGTACTTACTTATACCACTAACAATGTTTGCTATACAAAATATTTTGTTTGTATATGTATTTACCTAAAGTTTTATACACTTTTTATCTACAGGTAAGGTAGCCATACATTTTTTTATTACCAAGTCCCCCTTTTTCGCCCCATTTTACCTTAAATTATAATTAATCTGCTTTGAATCTTATATACATATATATAAAAATGAATGTGTGTTTGTTTGTGCTTTATAGGAGGCCAAACCCCTGAACCGATCTTCCTGAAATTTTTACAGCGTGTTACTGTGGCTCTGGAAGGAATAATAGGCTATATAAATTTTTGATTGGACAAAGGGGCGGTGCCACGCCAATATAACCCAAAATTTGAAATCGTCATATCTCGGGAATTTTTTGCCCTACGGCGGTCATTTTGGTACAAATGGTATTGGCATGAATAGAAATACATACCAGAAGAAAAGTGGACGGGACCACGCCCCTTTTTAGAAAAAAATCGTAAAATCTTCTAAACTACTGGAAGGATCGTCATGAAATTTTCACAGAAGGATATTTTTGCGAAATAATAAGTCCTTAACTATATAAAGTTGTTAGTGGGCAAAGGGGCGTGGTCCCGCCCATATAACCCAAAATTTAAAATTGTCATATCTCGGCCATTTTTTAACCTACGGCGATGATATTTGGTATATATCGTATTGAAATTAATAGAAATAATACTACAAGAAAACTTGGCGGGACCACGCCCTATTTAGAAAAATTAAAATCCATAATAACTTCTATTAAGCCCTTGACTATATAAAGCTGTTAGTGCAATAATTAATTCTAAATTAAATAAATAATATTTTGTTAATGTATAAATATTTTTTTTTATTTTATTTTATTTTATTTTATAACGATGAGGGGTAGCGAAGCACACCGGGTTCAGCTAGTACTTTATATTTTAGCTTATTTTCATAAAATAACGACTAAATTTGAGGAATTTTGTGAATACATTAAATTTGTTTTATTTAAAAAAAAAATCCTGATGAAGAAAATATTTATAGATTTTCATAGAGTCAATTTGACAACAATAGTACCCCATGGGTTAATTTCTGAAAATAAGTCCAGAATATTTTTTTTAGAATTATTAAAATATTATCAACAAGTTTTATCGAAATCCTTCCACAAATATATATTATTTCAATATTTTGTTTAAAAAAAATGTAATCTCCTTAAGTTTGACCTTTGACCTTAAAGAGGGACAATTTGTATTATTTCTATTTAACCTTAATTTACAAGACTGAGAACTTATATCAAGTAGTATAATCTTTTGACAAAATATATTTGAAATATGAAAACACCAAAAAGGTGTAGTCTAAAAGTTGAAAAAGTATGAAAAAACGAATTTTTCTTCAAATCCGTTTAAATAAAAACGCTGGCCTCGCCAAATTAAGAACATGATTCTTACAATGTTTGGCATTTTTAATCACATATATTTTGTAATTAAGACCTTAAAATCAAATCGTTGATTTCGGAAAATTTCCTGAACAAAATTTTTGAAAAAGTAAAATTTGAGATTTTGAAATGGTGCTAAGAAATACATACCAATTTGACATTAATTTAGAACGGCATAACCATAGACGAGATGCAAAATTCTTTACATGAAATCATTTTGGTATCAGGAGAATGCAAAAATGTTGTTGTTGTAAATTATTTAAAAAATGTGAGCTCGATTTTCTTAATCAAGCGGTCTGTGAGGCATTTATTGCCTGGGGAACTTGATATAACTTGGCTGTTTTTCAACCGATAATAGAGTTTTTTATTTTATTAGAAAGATAATTTACTCTAGATTATGGTTTATTTATTAATTTAATTGAAACGCAATTATTAATATCAAAATTTTTGTGAAAAATATTTTTTTTGATACTTTTTACATATAAATGCATATTTGAACTTTGAACTGAATGTGCGTCCAGAAAGCATTGTCCGACTTGGCTCAAATTTTTCGCACTAAAGTTTTAGATCCATTGTCACAATAATCTGACCCGCACACCTCAAAAATTTTTTTCATACAAACCGCTGTCACCCTACTCCTACATAATGATGAATTGGGTCGCAATCATTTGATAACAATTAAACTGATACCAGTCCACAAATATAAAAAAAAGCATTTAGCTATTAAAAACACATGACCTACTGAGTGCGTTTGAACCTTAAAATCGTTTAACTTTGTTATTTTTCTCCTGGGAAAAATTTTTTTTTAAATTTTTCTGCAGAAGCTATTAACATGAATATCTTCGAGAATGACTTTTTTTTGTTTATTGCTGGTTTATAGCCTACTTAAAAGTATCTATAATTACACTATTTATTTGTGCATTTCATTTGGAATGTTGTTACTGTTGGTGGTTTTTTTTTTATATGAGCACTAACTTACCTGTACATGGTGCGATAATAAGTGGGTTGATGTGGCAATGTGGCACTAGCGCAACGATGATTACAACGAAAATCATCGTCTATATCCAGAACATTGGCCAACAATGACTTGGAAGATCTATCACAAAGAAGAAGACTTTCATTTATTTGAATATGACTTATAAAATAAATAGAACAGTGTAATAAACAAATTGGAAGATAATGGAAAAAAATTGACTTCCCTGAGAATGATGAATCGATTTTGTTTAATTACCTTTCCTTTAATTCAACATTTTGTATATGTTGCTTTTTATCGCCATTATTTGATGATGCCGATGATGAGGGCGGCGGTGGACATTCATAGCCAACCTGTCCAGGTCTTTGCATGCGCAATATGCAAGGTAACCAATAAAGGAATATTACTCTTATCTGGTACACATTGGTTATTATGAAAAGCAATCAATATGTTTCAATTTGGCAAAAAAAGAGTAGAGTGTTTTTTTTTTTTTGATTTGTTTTTCATTTTTAGATTTGTATTTATATTTTTAAGTTATATTTGTATTTATGTTTAGTTAATTTTAGTTGTTTTTTGATTGATTGTATTTAGCAACACAAGTTAACGGAAAGAAAATGGAGTTAGATAAATGTTAGTTTAAGCCAAAACCATACAGTGTGAACCATAAGAATGAGTTCAGGTTTTTTTATGGTTTGTTATTACGTTATGTTTGAAATAAGTAGTAGTAGTTGTTGTTGTTTGGTTATTTTTATTAATTTTTTTTGATTGGAGCATTTAAAGTTTGCGTAGAGTAAAGTGTAGGTAAAATATGTTCAAATTTAACCAGTTTTTCGTTTTGAGTTTCCAGTATTCATACACAACAACAAAAATAAAAAAAAAAACATAAAAATTAGAAAATATATTAATTTTTATATTACGATGATTTTTTAATACTTAAAAATGATTTTTCTATTAAGAAAACAAATATTTGTTTATGAAAAAGAAAGTGTGGAAAAAATGTTAATTTTTACATTGTTTTTTACATGCATTTTGATATTTTTTTTCAAATAGTTTTGTAATTCTTTTTTAAAAGCTTGTTTATTATTTAAGCGTGTTTTAATTATTTATTTTGAGGATAAAAAATTTAATTGTTTTATTGAGTGTTTTCTGTGTGTGTGTGTGTGTGTGTGTGTGTGTGTGGTGTATGAGTTTGTTTTAAAGTTTCTTTGGCATAAAAATTATATATTAAGAAAGAAATTTTGTTTGGTTTATTTTTTTGTTTGTTTGTTTGCTTTTAAAAATATTATTACCCATTCACTCATTTCATGCGTATCTGGATTTCTATGATGATAATTGAGGATAAGTATGGTTGACACAACTGATGAAGCCACCATAAACATAATGCAATTGAAATAAGTTCCTAGAAGGACACAAAAATGACACAAATATTGTACTTACTACGATTTTTTTTTTGTTTAAGAGTTTTTGAAAAAAAATTATACTTAATTTGTTTGTTTCTTAAAAAGTCCTATACATGTGGAAAGTTTTACATATTAGAAAACTCTGAAAAGATTTTTATAATTTTTTTTTGGTGTTTTGGCTGGGTGCGAACCGGTTTTTGTTACTTCTAACTTTATATTAAACAAAAAAAAAAAAAAATAAAGAAAAAAGGATACTTTTAACTTTATTAATTCTTTTTCGATCGAAAACAAATTTAACTATTTCCGTAAATTTTGTGTGTTTTGGTCGGGTTTTGTCAAAAGTTACGGTTTTGTGGGCAATTATGGCCTTCGTAGAGAGCTGAGATTTGGCACACAGCTTTAGTCCTCGTGGGAATTTAATCTCTAAATATTCTAGCGTTTTTATGTTCCGCGCCAAAATTTACCGTTTTGCGCCCAATTCATATAGAATGTTCAACCATTTTTCTCTACGGTGCTTAGTATTTGCAATATATAAACGATTTCTGGCAACTCTAAAAGTAGTTACAGCCGAACTCGAATGGACAGGAGGAAAACTTTCAATCACTTAGCTCCACAACGCCTTGTTTTCGAGATGTAAGCTATTACATGTTCACCCACAAAAGTAATACGTAGTCACTACAACTCATGGAATCACCGATGTAATTAGTGATAAATCCATTTAATTTTCCGATTTTTCAGCAAATTTTTCGGAATTTTTAGTTTTTCGGAAATTTTCCGAAAAAAACTATACGGAATTAAATTATGTTGAAACTATCGTTTAATACGGAAAAAAGAGCCCGAGATAGGGAGTGATAGAGGTAGGGAGAGATAGAGAGAGAGAGAGAGAGAGAGGTAGTGAGACAGAGAGTTAATGAGAGAGAGAGGGAGTGAGAGAGAGAGGGTACCCCAAAAGACGACAAAAGGCTCTAAATTACAACAACGAAAATCGCTAGTTAAATGCTTGAACAAAAAAAACAATTCCAATTGAGATCATTTAGCATTTGATAATATTTGTAAATAACAATAATAAAATAAAATATGAAGAAGTTGCAACTGTTCTATTTCAAATAAAAATCTCTTCTCTTTCTGCCTCAGAGAGAGAGAGATAATGAGACAGAGAGGGAGTGAGAGAGAGGGAGTGAGAGAGATATATTACCCCAAAAGACGATAAAAGGCTCTAAATTACAACAAAACGAAAATCGCTAATTAAATGCTTGAAAAAAAAACAATTCCAATTGAAATAATTTAGCATTTGATAATATTTGTAAATAATATTAAAAAAAAAAATATAAAGTACGTTGCAACTGTTCTATTTCAAATAAAAATTTCTCTCTTTCTGCCTCATCTCTACGCCACACTGTTGATTTTATAATAAATTTTTATCTATATGCTTGAAGCGAATTAATTTTAGTAGAAATATTTGATGGACTGATTTTTTAATTTTAAATTCATTTTTTATATGTATTGAAGAATTAACATTAATTTTTTAATTTTACCTTAAAAAACTTCTAACTCATAACATAAACTGTAGCATAAAAAAGTGCTTAAAAATTGAAAGGAACAAATTGAAAGGAACAGCGCCAATTTAGCGTTTAGAAAAAGACGCTAAATGGAAAAAATGCGCTTTTCGCGTCAAGTTAAGGCGCTAAATATAGAGCGAAAAGCGGTAAATTGCCGTCACTCTTCCAAAATATTGGTCGTGCCGAGCTAAACAGAAGTTTGCATGGTGCTATCTCTATTACGTCTAACTGTCTAGAGATATCATATGAAATACGTACATATACATATCTGTGCTCACAATGTAATGGGGCTTCATTACGACTTAGGTCAGCATGTTTGCATTAATAACTTTTTAATAAACAGTGAAAGAGAAATGGGGTTTTCACGTAAATATAAAGCGTTTTTAGTAGAATATTATTAGCATACATAACTCAAATCATTCTTAAGACGACTGAGGCGGTCATCGCTAGTGACCACAGATATATAGAAATTTTTTTTTAAATATGTGCAAAAGCACGAAGTCGAAAAAATTTTTCGAAGAAAACTAAGATCAAGCCGCATATAAAAGATAACATACTTTTTTTATCACTATTAGAAATTAGAGTCTAATTTTAAACAAATTTTTTATAAAATTTTTTCACTGAAATTAACATTTAAATTTTTTTGGATTCACTAAATTTTATTCTATTTTTTCCCTTTGGATGTGTAAACATCTATACGCGCGGGGAGGTAAATTTCAAAAACAGCGTAACATGAAAGCGTAACATGTGAGCGTAACATGTGAGTCGTAAGACAAAATGCGATTGTGTTGGTGAAAAAATTATAATATTATGATAACCTGTTTGAAAATTGAAAATGAAAAATAAAAAATGAAAAACAAAAATGAAAAATAAAAAATGAAAGATGAAAAATTAAAAAAAAAATGAAAAATTAAAAATGAAAAACGAAAAATTAAAATTGAAAAATAAAAAATGAAAACTGAAAAATAAAAAATTAAAAATGAAAAACGAAAAATAAAAAATGAAAAATAAAAAATTAAAAATAAAAAATGAAAAATTAAAAATGAAAAATAAAAATTAAAAAATAAAAATGAAACATGAAACATGAAAAATAAAAAATTAAAAATTAAAAATTAAAAATTAAAAATTAAAAATTAAAAATTAAAAATTAAAAATTAAAAATTAAAAATTAAAAATTAAAAATTAAAAATTAAAAATTAAAAATTAAAAATTAAAAATTAAAAATTAAAAATTAAAAATTAAAAATTAAAAATTAATAATTAAAAATTAAAAATTAAAAATTAAAAATTAAAAATTGAAAATTAAAAATTAAATATTAAAAATTAAAAATTAAAAATTAAAAATTAAAAACTAAAAATTAAAAATTAAAAATTAAAAATTAAAAATTAAAAATTAAAAATTAAAAATTAAAAATTAAAAATTAAAAATTAAAAATTAAAAATTAAAAATTAAAAATTAAAAATTAAAAATTAAAAATTAAAAATTAAAAATTAAAAATTAAAAATTAAAAATTAAAAATTAAAAATTAAAAATTAAAAATTAAAAATTAAAAATTAAAAATTAAAAATTAAAAATTAAAAATTAAAAATTAAAAATTAAAAATTAAAAATTAAAAATTAAAAATTAAAAATTAAAAATTAAAAATTAAAAATTAAAAATTAAAAATTAAAAATTAAAAATTAAAAATTAAAAATTAAAAATTAAAAATTAAAAATTAAAAATTAAAAATTAAAAATTAAAAATTAAAAATTAAAAATTAAAAATTAAAAATTAAAAATTAAAAATTAAAAATTAAA